>JBAMJR010000387.1:182500-192168 GCA_038501785.1 Myoxocephalus aenaeus
TTTTAGAGATAAAATCAATAAAAGTGGGCAGAAGCATTGAAACCCAACCTATTATCTTGAGAATGATGTCATCCCCAAACTAAAGAGGGTGTATCTCTGCAACCACTAGGGATATTTCAATAATGTTGGTGTTATAATAAAAAGGTACACATGTGAGATTGTGTTCAGTAAATATCAGTTTATATGTTACTGGTTAAGAGAAAATGAAGATGACATTTATACAGTGTTTAGACCATAGACCCCTAGGGGTAATGAACCCACATGGCGACGTCATAATCCAAGATGCTGACCACGATTACGTGAATACAGGTAGCCAGCGGACTCGGCCGTATTGCGGCTGGGTGTCGGCTGACTCGGCTGTGTTCCGGCTCGATGCGGCCGAATGTGAGCCAGCTTTGGCCCAATTCATTGTTGCCATATCTGGCCCGGGTGTAGCTGTTACGGACATGGGTCTATTCTGGCTGAGACATGGCAACCGGGTTTATCGGCAACCAGCACTGAAACGGCTCTGGCCCATTGATGGCTGCCGATTCTGGGCCGTATCTGGCTTCATAGAAACGGGCCTATTCTGGCTGAGACATGGCAGCCGGGTTTATCAGCAACCAGCACTGAAACAGGTTTTTTAAATAATAGTTGTAAACAGGAAACCATTAGGGCCTCCCTCGTGGGTCCTTCTGCATAAAAAGGACCAGACCTCATGCAGTTGCTCTTTCTTTTCTTTCTCCAAGTACCCGCATTATTAAATTGTTCAAATATGGTGGGAGATGTCTATTTAACACATTTATATACATTACTTGTTTTTGAGAGAAGCTCAATTCCTCCACATGGCCCGTGTATATTCAATGCTAACCACGCTTAAGCTAGCTAACCTTGTCAGGGGAGTTGAGCACGTTAGCTAGAAAACGTGTCCTGAGGACCCGAATAATGCTGTTAGCTGACTAGTCTGTAATGAAAGAACACTTTTGTATTCATCAAGCCATGATGTTTGAGCACAGACATGTGTAACAACGCCTCTCACTGCATCGTATAAGTGTTTTAATCGAGCCAGCTGGTTAAAACAGCTGGCTCCAAGCAGGGTTGGAGTAACTTTAACGTTAATGTAATTAACGACACGTGGCGAAATTGTATTGCAATGTTTTATCTCCTGAAATCAAAATGTATAGTTACGATCTAGAAGACGTGGACGGTGTCAGATATTATTACATTATATACAGACACGATATTCAATACATAACAGACATGAAAATCCCTCACCTTTCGGCGAAATTCGCCGTTTTGAAACCAAAATAGGTGACCTACGTGAATCGTGTAGATTCTATGAGATTTTTACGCAATTTACGTAGCGGATACGCATTTTGACGTCAAAGTACGCTGGTAAAAATTTGTCTAAAATTTATTTTAGACTAATTGACCACCACACATTATATGCAATGCAATATAATGCATGACGAGTATTTAATGACTTGTCCCCTATTAGTCGTCGTCAATTCCCACCCCCCCCCCCCTCGTCGGTATGCAAAAAATATCAAGGTTGGCAGGTCTGAATAAGGCTAAACTAGAAGTTAACACCAATACAAACATTATTTTTGCAGAATGAGTGTGTTAGGGGAGAAGGATGCAGCCATTGTTAAACAGCTGGATTGAAATGCAGCTGGAACTGGTCGTGGCTAAAACTGGAAGGCAAGGTCTCAATAAAAGGGCAAGAGGTGTCCTTTCATCTAGGAGATGTATTCTCCAAAATCAACAGGCAGGGATTCACCAGATGCATTCTCTGCATCAAAGATATAAATGATGCTAACAAAGGCAGCCATGCTCTCCCTTACCACATTGTGCCTCATATACTGTAAATGTTAGACCAGTGACAGGCTGGCATGAAATGGCTTGCATAATACTTAGTAAGGAGGCCATAATCATGTTTGACTCATGGCTGAAGTTAAGTTTCTCCAGCTCTCCCCAGGTTGGCAAAAAAAGCATCTCAAAATGCATCAGATTGATGCTTTAAAATATGGAATATTTAAATGTTTCTTACGGGGGAGCATGCCCCCGGACCCCCTAGAGGGGTAATATCCTTCTCACCTTTTTCACCCCTGACCCGTTTTCATGCCTGACATAAGGAGTGAGAACGGTTTGCAATACTATTGATAGATTTACCATTTATGTTTTAGAAATTGTGAGATCTCACAACAGTTTTTTTGTCTCTGTCTCTACCAGGCTGCAACCTCCGGATTTTTAATTTTTAGACGTGAAGCCATGATGCCGTAGTGACGGTAGTCTTTTTGTGTTCAGTTAGAGTTCTATTTTTAATTTAACCCTGTGTGCATTCAGTTAATTTTTTTTTTTTTACTGTAACATTTTGGTCGACGTGTCTTATTTTATCGTATTGTTATATAATTGTAAGCTATTGTATGGTGTATTTAAACAGTTCTCTATGAAGCAGTGTTCTGATGTATGTTTCTGGGGCTTTTATTCTGAAGGGGAAAACGTAAGGAGAGAGAGGAGGTTTGGTTGGAGAGAGGAGCGAGTCAAGAATAAAGTGGTTGCCGTCTTGTCTACCGTACTTTTCGGGTTACAAGCCGCTCCTACGGCTGATCAGTGTCCCCGCTGTAGCAAGCTAGTAGCGCTGCTAGCTAGCGCTGCTAGCTGCTAGCTAGCGCTTCTGTGCTACCGCCCGCTGCTGCTGCTACTGCCCGCGTCCCCTCTGCCCAAGTCGGGTGTCGAGCCTGGTCCCGCTACCTTCGGTGGTTTTCAGGGAGCTAGCGGAAGTTAGCGGGGAAGTGACGGAGCGCTAGCAGGAGCCCCAGCTGGCTACAGGGGGAAGCTAACGGGGACACTGACCGAATAATAATAATAATAATAATAATAATAATAATAATAATAATAATATAATAATAATAATATAATAATAATAATAATAATAATAATAATAATTCATTCAACCGGACCCGGGCCGACGTGTTTCTTCTGGTGTGCCGGCCTCGGGCCGATGCTGGCCCCGGTTAGTTTTGATTACGGCCCAGTGACGGCAGTGTCACGACACTGCCGGAATCGGGCCAGTGTATTCGGCCCGATTCTGGGGCGCCATCCATGCAGAGTCGGAGCCGAATCGGCAACCGGACGCGGGCCGACAGTGTTTCTTCCGGCGTGCCGAACCCGTGCCGGGTCTGGGCCAGATCATTTTGGCTACCTGGGAGATTACAGATAATGTGGGAATACCGATTATTATATTGCATTCCTCTCCGTAGGTCTAGCTGTAAAGAGTGCATGAGGACGGCCTGCAGTGATGACACGTGATCTATGATGCTCTCAGCATTGACAGAAAATATGATTATACATTGTTGTGTATGAGTGTGAGCGGTGTTGTGGACTAAAGTGGTTTTGTGCCATATTTACCGTTGTTGTTTTGGGGCTTCAATTGGCTCGATGCAAACTCAGGATTCTATCAGAGGATAATGTTGTGTATTGACTTTAGGGATGTAAACATACACTTATAGTGCTCACATAATCACTTCGTAATTGCACAATATTCCCTTGTTTCAGCCTCATTTTCATAATCATTGTTTTGATCACTTATCTTTTTTTTCTTCTCGGTTCTAACTCCCATAAAAGTTCCATGAAATCATGATGAATGTGCCGCGTGATGGTGGGCTTCACGGTGTGTGAGCGGAGGAGAGGGAACCCGACGTAGAGCTGCCAGGATGGGCATCTGTCCGGGTGGCTTCCCTCCATCTGCTGTTCTGGCATCCGGTAATCATGAAGCATTGCTATCATGCCTCTTTAATCACATCGGAGACAGCCGGTAGAAATATAATCACAAATAGAAACTCTCTGAAATAATTGGTTTGTTGTTGGTGAGATTTTAGTGGATTTAAGCGACTCGAGTGAGATTTAAGGCTTAAATCTGCACCTCAAGTGTTGTTTAAGAATGTGGGTCCCGGTCATAAACTGCTCTGAGTGAATTGTGAATGCGTGATAATTATTACATTATGTATAATCATGTATGCACATTACGGGGAGGTTTAAAACTACATTTATTCTTCATAATTCTCTTTTGTTTTATTGTATCTCACCCTGCTGGAGTTTCATCATCCGATCATGAAAACAACAATGAGGTGTCGTGTGTTCTCCAGCGGAGAGCAGCTGGAGGACTGGGAGGTGTGAGGTGAGCCCGACAACACTGCTGATCCAGATGTGAGGTGAGACCGAACTCTACCGTGACCCTCAAATGATGTGGAGACAGGAGACAACCTCCGGTTCTGCTGAGTGAAGCCAAAGCTTCATGTGTTAAAGCTGCATTCTCTCTCCTGGCCACCAGGGGGCGACTCCTCTGGTTGTATAGAAGTCTGTGCTTCATGTGTTAAAGCTGCATTCTCTCTCCTGACCACCAGGGGGCGACTCCTCTGGTTGTATAGAAGTATATGCTTCATGTGTTAAAGCTGCATTCTCTCTCCTGACCACCAGGGGGCAACTCCACAACTCCTCTGGTTGTATAGAAGTCTATGCTTCATGTGTTAAAGCTGCATTCTCTCTCCTGACCACCAGGGGGTGACTCATCTGGTTGTATAGAAGTCTATATAAATGACTCTACTCCTCTGGTTGTATAGAAGTCTATATAAATGACTCTACTTCTCTTGATGTATTCCCTCAGTAAACATTGTAAACATGAGTTTATGTCTCAATCTCTAGTTTCAAGTCTTCTTCAATACAGCATGATGTTCATTTAGTAAATTATGGTTAATTATGGTTGTATATCAATGTTAGAAAGGTTAGCAGCTGGAAATAAAAAACTCAATAACTCCACTTACTCCAATAACTTAGATCAAGTGGATCTAAATAAGATCAGATAAAAAAAATAATAATAAAGGTTTGATTAACTAAAACCTGCCTGATGGAATCAGAAGAGCATATGTGGACAAACAGATGATTTATTCATTCCTGACGCTGCACACCTGCATCTTAATGAAATTAAAGAGGAGGAAATGTTGACGACAATATTATTTCACCAAGAGAAGAACTGCAGGTCTGAAAAGTCCTGTTCCTTCTCCGTGTGGTTTGTGGAAGCTCGGTGCAGAACGTCGTCGTTAACAGCGACGTCGCTCCCCTGGCGACCGCCCTGCTGCTCGGGTTAAGACCAGCGGGGTCGAGGTGAGCGGCGAGGCCTCGTCCAGCTGGACGCTTATCAATGACCTCAAGCAGCAGCTGACCCGGCGCTGAACCTCGGGGACGATGACTTAGAGAAGAAGAGGCGCTCGTACAAGAGACGACAGCGAGGACGGAGTCGCTCAGAAGATAAATCACCCGGAACTGCCGAGTGGAACTCCAGCACAAGCGCTGCAGGTTATAACAAGCATGTGGGAGGAATCACAGTTTATTAATCTGGCTTCATTCTTTATGCAACAATACCCGCAGGTTATTAAATAAAGCCGTGACTAGAGGACTTTCATTCTCCACCAGGACAGTTTAATGCATGTGAATTCATGAGTGAAACAGTTACCGAGAGCAAAGTACAAGTGAGAGAATAAATAACATATGCAACAAATAAAACTATTGAAAGTAGATGCTAAACTCTGTCCTGCCAGCTGAGTGTCATCAGGTGTAAATTGTCCCTTTTAATTTAATTAGACCCTGTTCCTGGTGGTTGAAAGGCAATGAGTTGTTCCTTTAAAAGGTTCCGAATCCCTGAGGAACCGGTAAACTCATCCAGAGGTCTTTACTGTAGTCCGCTGAGTCCTTCTTAAAAACTCTTCGGACTCCATAGACCTGAACCGGCACAGCAGCTGGATTCTTGCCATGTCACGAAAAACCACACGATACATCCGTCTCGACCCAAAGAGGCATTTCTTGTTCCGACTGGCTTCAATAAAAGTTGGATTGACAGATGGTTCATCCAATCACCTGAATGTAAGGGCCCGCCCTTTTCAAGACAGTTTCCTTTGACGATCAGGTGACCAGAGGCCTGGACCAGGGTTTCCTACATCACACGTTATGGTGTCACCACAGCTGTTCAACACTGCCTCTTTCTTTTGGTTTCCTCCCTACCAGCAGTTTAGCACTCATGCTGAGCTTTCTAATTACACTTCATCCTGTTATGTTTCCAGTACGGACATTGTAGAAACACAACGAGAGTGAGGATATGAAAGACAGCCGGGTCATTGAGTTAGTCCGTCAGATGGGTCACATGAGCCCTGGAGGGGCCATGTGACCCCACAGGGCCCAATCACATTTAATCACATTGAAGTGAGACTGTGTGAGAGTCAGCAGGACCCTGACCGAGGGTCACTCCAGGTAAGAGATCACTTAAAAAGTATACAACGACAAGAAATATGACGAAGGAATACTAAAGGTGAGAGTCTTCATTGGCACAAGAGATGCATACAAAAAGGGTCCTCCTCTTGAGTTGTACCTTTACAAAACATTTAATAAGTTAATATTGTGAAACGTTGGCAGTCAGTAGTGGTTAGAAAATATATTTTTCCCGTTGATTTCAGCATCTAATATTGACGTGAATGGGTTTACATTTCCGTCAGCTGGAAGCCTTGTGCAGGGTACTGCTGCATAAAGGGTACTTGGTACATAAAGGGTACTGCTGCACAAAGGGTACTGGGTACATGAAGGGTACTGCTGCCTAAAGGGTACTGGGTACATAAACGGTACTGCTGCACAAAGGGTACTGGGTACATGAAGGGTACTGCTGCATAAAGGGTACTGGGTACATAAAGGGTACTGGATACAGTACATAAAGGGTACTGCTGCACAAAGGGTACTGGGTATATGAAGGGTACTGGATACAGTACATGAAGGGTACTGCTGCATAAAGGGTACTGGGTACATGAAGGGTACTGGATACAGTACATAAAGGGTACTGCTGCACAAAGGGTACTGGGTATATGAAGGGTACTGGATACAGTACATGAAGGGTACTGCTGCACAAAGGGTACTGGGTACATACAGGGCACTGCTGCATAAAAGGTACTGGGTACATAAAGGGTACTGGATACAGTACATAAAGGGTACTGCTGCACAAAGGGTACTGGGTATATGATGGGTACTGGATACAGTACATGAAGGGTACCGGGTACATGAAGGGTACTGCTGCATAAAGGGTACTGGGTACATAAAGGGTACTGCTGCATAAAGGGTACTGGGTATATGAAGGGTACTGGATACACAAAGGGTACCGGGTACATGAAGGGTACTGCTGCATAAAGGGTACTGGGTATATGAAGGGTACTGGATACACAAAGGGTACCGGGTACATGAAGGGTACTGCTGCATAAAGGGTACTGGGTACATGAAGGGTACCGGGTATATTAAGGGTACCGGGTACATGAAGGGTACTGCTGCATGAAGGGTACTGGGTATATGAAGGGTACTGGGTATATGAAGGGTACTGGGTACATGAAGGGTACCGGGTACATGAAGGGTACTGGGTACATGAAGGGTACCGGGTATATGAAGGGTACTGGGTATATGAAGGGTACCGGGTATATGAAGGGTACTGGGTACATGAAGGGTACCGGGTATATGAAGGGTACTGGGTACATGAAGGGTACCGGGTACATGAAGGGTTTATAATACATACAAATGGACTGCTACTGTAGCTCAATTACACCTTTTTACTTAAATGTGTCAAAGTTGACTAAAATGTTATTTGGCATGAAAGATCTGCACTGATTTACTTTGTTTATACTGAAATTATTTTTTATTTTAGTGAAAAATGTCTTCTTTTTTTTTCTAAAAGATTAAGGTAACATCTATCATCTATCATCTATTTCATTTAAACATGTAGCTGGCATAATAAAAGGTTCAGGGGTCAGTGTGTTTTTATTTATTTTGTATACACGAATACCTTCAGAATTGTGGTGAAAATACCACTGCAGCAGAAGTAGTAGTGAAATAAAAAAGTATTTAGTAGTTAACTTTTAAATCCGTTGTACCTTCATTGGTCTCCAGAGGAGAAGAGCTCCTCTTTGCTTAACTGGTGGATTCCTGCACATTTGGTCTTTCATAGTATCCATAAAATATTGGTAGGTTGTATTTTTTGCTCATAATTTTGGCACTTGTTTCATTTTACAACCAAAGTGATAAAATGTGTGAAGCGTTCTGGTTTTCATAGCGGAAGCGTCAGATGCAGCTGCTCGTTAACCGGATGATTCACGGGAGCAGAATGGGCCATAAGTCAGCCGGCAAGGCCAATGAAAAAACACCAATTACTGATTACATATATCAACTTTCAAAGACACATTAATACCAATGTTAAGTATTTATGAGTAGAAAATGATGCACATAGAAGAAGAAGAAGAAGAAGAAGAAGAAGAAGAAGAAGAAGAAGAAGAAGAAGAAGAAGAAGAAGTGTCATCACAATGCATCCAATAGTTGTTAATAAATGTACTTTTTAATTATTAATGTAAACAGATTAGTTGGAATATTGTGGTTATAAAAAAGCTGAATATGTGGACGTCTGAACAGAAAGTAAAAGCAGTTGAGAGATTTTCATCCGGACCAAAGAGAGAAGCGCAACATTTCCGTGGCAGAGGTTCTAGTTTGTGGAGAACCAGAGGAGCCTCTGGACCGGAAACGTCCTCAGAGACCTTCTGGTCCTGGTTCTCCGTGTCTCTGAATCCAGGGCAGCCTGGAGCCTCGGCGGCCACCGCACGAGCGCATGGATCCTCGGCGAGGACGGAGAGTGCGTCGGCGTCTGCAGTGGACAGGTCAGGGAGGTCAGACGTGTTCTGCTTCTACTTGTGGAGCTGAGCATCTTCCAGGCTCCTTCCTCACGGGACTTCCTCTCCACACATTCTGGCAAAACATGCCTGATGAATACATCTGTGTTTTTATCTTCCATCTTTAACCCTTAATGTCTATATACAGTATATTACTGTACATATAAATATATACGCCAGGCTGAACTCATATGGTCCGTCTTTTTTGTTTAACTTTTTTTTGTTATGTCTCCATGCTTCTTCTGGTAACCTGGTGTTTAACTGCACATTGCAATGTATTGTGGGTAATTGCTTTGGGCGAAGTCTGCAAAAATACAAAATTACATAAAAGGTTCATGAAGTCTGAGAGAGAGATTCAACCACTCCATGATTTGACAGAACTAAACCCGTGAGTCCGTCTTTTGTCTTTTGGTGGTTCGTCTGCTGTGTTTCCTGTTTGTACGTTTCCTGTTTCCTGTTTATACGTTTCCTGTTTCCTGTTTATATGTTTCCTGTTTGTTTGTTTCCTGTTTGTATGTTTCCTGTTCGTACGTTTCCTGTTTGTTTGTTTCCTGTTTGTTTTCCTTTCCTATACCGTTTGTACACATTATCCGTGAACTTCCTCTTGAGGAGCGTCTCAGTGAGGCACTCCATATATATATATATATATATATATATATATATATATATATACATCTGCGTCCCGCCTCTTCTCCTCCGCTCTTCATCCTCGTCGTCCTCGCTGCTCGATCCCGCCGTAACTTCATCCGTCACCTCCGCTCCACCGCAGCGTCAGCCGGCGGCGCTTAAAGCACATCAATACGCTCCGGACGACGTGAGGTGCTCAGAAACATTGTAATAATAATGAGTCAGAACCGTCACGTCTGCTGTTACGGCTCTGGGTTCTGGGCTGATTTCCCTGGAGGCACCTGCAGTAATGCAGCTAATCCCAGCCGCCATCACGGGGCT
>JBAMJR010000388.1:0-197868 GCA_038501785.1 Myoxocephalus aenaeus
AGAGGGAGAGGGGGGGGGGGGAGAGAGAGAGAGAGAGAGAGAGAGGGGGAGGGAGAGAGAGAGAGAGAGGGGGAGGGAGAGAGAGAGAGAGGGGGGGGAGGGAGAGGGAGAGAGAGAGGGGGGAGAGAGAGAGGGAGAGCAAGGGATACAGATATATATGTAGAGAGAGAGAGAGAGAGATACATATATATAGAGAGAGGGAGAGGGACAATGGATAGAGTGAGAGAGAGAGAGAGGGAGAGACAGAACAAGGGATACTGAGAGAGAGAGAGAGAGAGATTGGACACTGAGGAGGAGGAGCAAGGGCAGCAGAGGGAGGGAGAGAAAGAGAGAGAGAGAGAGAAAGAGAGAGAGAAAGAGAGAGAGAGAGAAAGAGAGAGAGAGAGAGACGCTGGGGAGGGAGGGAGAAGCCGAGGGAAAGAGAGACAGTGAAGGGTAAGGGAGGGTGAGACTGTGAGACGAGCACCTTAGAAAATCAAGCAGCCAGTCGATTCCCCGGAGAGGCAACAAGGGCCGGCTGTGGCCGACTGATCCAGCGCTGTGAAGGGGGCCAATAACAGGCTGAGTAATGGGATTGTGCCACTGCAGATTGCGTGTGAACAGGTTGGGTCCTTGGGTGTTCCCACACGTCAGGCGAGCGCCGGCCTGAATACGACCGGAAGCCGAACGCCGGCCGAGCCACAGGCTCGCCGCGTTAGCTTCACCGGATGAAAGGGGCGGGGTGTTCTGTATTCGCGTTGGCGTTAACGAACCCTCGTGAAAAGATCTAAACCAGTATCACCTGTGAAGCTACGGCCTCGTGTAGCTGGTTCCTGAGTGCCAATGAACAAAACAACTAAAAAAAAAACATCGATGCAAACGCAGGACTTAAACCCTTCAGGGTCTTAGGCCTTTTCTCGATTTTACATAATTTCTTAAATCCACCTTTTAACCTGTTGAGCCCTGATGAGATATAGAAGGGTCATATCAGGAAAATCAAGAAAAAATCATGGTATAAATCCCCCCCCCCCCCCAAAAAAAAAAACATGTTAGGTATCAAATTAAACATAAAGATCAGGGCTATGATAATATATAATCCCCATGTACAACCTCTAAACACAACTCAAACAATACATGGGATTAGGGGTTAGGGTTATTAGGGTCAGGGTGTGGGCTTAAAGGGTGTTAAAGGCACTTGCATATGTGATATATACCCATGTGTTACCCATCTAAAATTGCAGAACAATCTCAGTTCTCTATATAATGAGGCACAATTGTCATAAGGCACAAGTGTAAAGTGATAATACGGCCCTGAAGCTGAAAAATTGAAGTTCGATTAAACATTTTTTTCATATCGCTTGTGAAAACATAACTTTACTCAAGTGGACGAAACGTTTTGATGCTTGAAATTGGTTTACCAAAGGTCTTAGGTTCACAAAAGCAGTGAAATATATAAATTAAATGGTAGAAACATGTAAATAAATGAAACAAACATTATATTATCGTTTTTTTTAATAGAAATGTGGTCTGTCACCCTGACCCTGAAGGAGACCGCCGTTTGTGTCCCATGCGTCAACGGTGACATTTTGTCACATCAGTCATTAGTCGCGTGAGTCATTAGTGTCATTACTCGCACGACTCGAGTGAGTTGCTGGTCACGTAACTCGGTCGTCACTCGAGTCATTAGTCGGCCACATTAGCGTCAACAACGCTACAACGCTAAGTGTAGTGGGGAACGCTCCCCAGAGAAGGAAGTGTAGGGTTTTGAACGCAGTTCCTCCCTCAATCAGCGGCAATATATAAAAGGTATGATGTCATGGCCTCAACGGTTCACCTGCCCCGATTTTGCCGGCCCGATTTTGTCTGTTTTGCATGGTTTGGCCGTGGTAACTTTGTTCTGCATGTTTTGGCTTTTAGTTGTTCGTTTTTGATTATTTTCTTTGATTCATGTAGCAGCAGTGTGTAGCATGCCGTGAACTTACATTTACGTTGAGATCGGTCGACCAATGACAGTTCTCTCTACAGTCAGAGCTTGCGCAACGTGAGGGAGATACCATTTCCCAAAACTTGTGAGGGGGTAATAACTATTTTCCCTGACGTAGCAAAATCCCGGACGTTTTTGGAATCCCTGCCGGACGCTTTTTTTAGGTCTCGAAAAGAGGACATGTCCGGGAAAAAGAGGACGTCTGGTCACCCTACTTAAACGCATTCTAAAACTATATCGGAGGGTTGTTAAAACTTATATTTCTTGGGGTGTAAGTTAGGGTGACCAGACGTCCTCTTTTCCCCGGACATGTCCTCTTTTCGAGACCTAAAAAAAAGCGTCCGGCAGGGATTCCAAAAACGTCCGGGATTTTGCTACGTCGGGAAAATAGTTATTACCCCCTTACAAGTTTTGGAAATGGTATCTCCCTCACGTTTCCACCTTCTTGCGCAAGCTCTGACTGTAAAGAGAACTGTCATTGGTCGACCGATCTCAACGTAAACGTAAGTTCACGGCATGCTACACACTACTGCTACCCCGCCCCCCGCAACGAAGTGTCCTCCCCCCCCGGAACGAAGTGTCCTCTTTTTCACAAACTCAAATCTGGTCACCCTATGTAAGTCCCTCAGGTGGCGTTGTCGGTTCCCCTTTCATTCGTCATGGTTTGAGTTTTTCTTGTTTCCTGTTTTATTTTGAAGTTCGTGTCTGTTTCCCTGCACTTCCTGCCCCTGTGATTGTCTGCTGATTGTCTTCCCTGTCCCTGATTGTTTCCTCCTGTGTCTAATCACCTGCACCTTCCCTGTGTATTTAAACCCTGTTTGTCTCCTGCCCCATTGTCGGGTCATTTGTTTAAGTTGTGGTCCGTACTGTGTGTAGCCCGAGTCCTGTTCGTTCCTCTGCCAGTTTTTTTATTTAGTCTTTTGGAAGCCCGTCTTGTTTTATTTTTTGAGAAATCAATTTACTTTGCACGCATCAGCATTTTGGGTCCTCTTCCCCTAAGGCTCTGTCACACAAGGCTTTGTTGCCTAAACCTTAACTTCCAGTGAAGACGGAAGTTTATTTTGAAAATTACAGACCTTTTGATGTGACGTGTGCATTAAATGGTTATTGCAGTGAGAAAATATTACATTCTCTGGTCCTGTCTGTCTCCGTGAGTGTCGGCCTGCCTTAAGGGATGGGTTCATCTTCTGAAGTGAGTCAATGGCCTCCATGTTGATGTGTGGTTTAGTTACTGTAGTTCACACAATGTCAGTCTGGATTAGAGCCACCACTGCTCAATGCCCCACACCCCGCTTTGAAGCCCTCTTGCTCCACATCCTGCGGTGCTTTAGCTCACATTTAGCACGTCCCCATTGCATTAGTCTCACTCTATCCCTCACCTTGTGGCTCGGCTCGAGCGGCTGCTGCTGCCCAGCCATTTCCACTTCCTCGTTGCTTTCTTTGATGTTTGTCTATCACATCGGCCGCCCGCCGCTCGTGTGTGGGCATGCGTGCAAATGCATGAGTCTGTGCCAGAGTGCAGGAGTTAATTGTACCGACTCGATTTAGCAATGCATACCGCTGTGATCAGTGAACTGGTTTGGTAGCTAAAGGTGCTGCTCATGCTCGGCTTAGCAAAGATGAAGAAGGTGGCGTAAAAACATCCTAACAAGATGAGTGTGTTGCCATTTCTACACCAACACAAAATGCATGCACGGGTCCAGATGATGCGTCAGAGGCAGTAGAATTGTTTTTGGTGGGGGTAAATGTTAACAATGGAACACCAACCTATTTTTAGGCATCTGCTCGAAAATTGCATACCCAAACTAAAAAGGGTGTATCTCTGCAACCACTAGGGCTATTTGAATGATTTTGGTGTTATAATAAAAGGTACACATGTGAGATTTAGTTCAGAAGTGTAAATGTCAGTCTATAAGTTACTGGTTAAGAGTAAATGAAGATGACACACAGAAAAAAATGAAAACGTTTCAGGTCCGCCTATAAAAAAAATCACTTTCAGGATGATTATTTCTTTGAAATGATGCAGCTGTAAGGTCCAACTCTAACCCAAATCATAACACAATATGTGAACATTCTCTAACCCAAATCATAGCTCAATATGTGAACATTCTCTGACCCAAATCATAGCTCAATATGTGAACATTCTCTAACCCAAATCATAGCTCAATACGTGAACATTCTCTAACCCAAATCATAGCTCAATATGTGAACATTCTCTAACCCAAATCATAGCTCAATATGTGAACATTCTCTAACCCAAATCATAGCTCAATATGTGAACATTCTCTAACCCAAATCATAGCACAATATGTGAACATTCTCTAACCCAAATCATAGCTCAATATGTGAACATTCTCTAACCCAAATCATAGCACAATATGTGAACATTCTCTCTGCAAAGGTTGACTTTGATAAAGTGAAGCAGAACAAAGTTAGAGAGGGTTTAGTAAAATTAGGTGAGGTCTCCATAATTTGCATAGGGGCACATTTACATCTGTGACTTTTTAATTTTTCCATGTACCAAACCATATATTTCACTTATATATTACTTATGGTGTTCAATACATCCAAATACAGCAGTTTGGGGCTTTTTTTTTCTTCATAAAAAAAGCTATGATTTACAGTTTTATGTAACAATCGCTCAGTCTGCCCCCCTAGGGTGGGATTGGTTTTTAAAAGGTTAAGTGTTGATTTTGGATTACTCAAATTTTCCATTTCCATGTTGAAATGAGAATATAATTCCCCGACGAGTCACCAATGCCATGATTGCTGCTTGTATTTTGCTTTCATACTGGTGTAACACGTCTCCCTGTGAAGAAATAGTCCTCGTCTCTTTCTGCTGGTAACTGCAGAGAGCACAACACTTCTTTATACCGCCACCATTTCTCCAACAGATTTCAAGCCTCTGACATCTCATTACATTGGATTAACTAGTCACAGGTGCCACCTCTGACAGCACGGAGGGGGCTACAGATGATGGCCTCCGGGTGTGTTCATACCCTGTGGCACTCTGCCATCCTACCCTGCCAAGCTACTGAGGGAGTGAGCGAACAAAAGAGTTTAAGTGGCTGCAACTCAAACCACATTTTTTACTTGACCTTGGAATGAACGTACTTTTATTCCCTTTGATTTCTTTTTTTTCTGTTTGTGTTCAATGGCAGTCTCTTTCTCTGTGTTTAACATTTCAATCTCCCGAGAAAAAAAAGTAGTTTGTGCAAGCATGAGTGGACTGAATTACTGTAAGGAACCCATGAATTGGGAACTTCCTGAAATAGTTGTATCTTCAGTTGTGATCTGCTGCATTGCACTGCACTCACAGAGAATTATCTCCGACTGGCTTTTAGCGCACCAGCCTTCTGTTTTAGTTCCCTCTCACTGCTATCATCATCAGCATCCCTGCAGATGCAGCGGGCAGCTGTTTTCAGCAATAACGCGTTGATAAACCCAGTTTATGCTTCCTGCCAAATACTTAATGGCAGACCGACACCGTTAGCCGGTGAAGCTAGTGGAGCATTTAGCGGCTTAAAAGCCACATATTTCTTCTTAGGAGAGGATGGAGACCAAAACTGAGCTAAAAGGAGAGTGAATACTGGACTTAAATGTGTCAGGTGGTTAATGTTGCTCTACATCATCCGCCGCAAACTAAAAACACATCTTTTTTTACTATACTTTGAATATAGAAAGTAGCACAGTAGTAGCACTTTAGTAGCACTTAAATGACACTTACTGATAGCACTTTGTAGTTTGACTTTCTTGAAGAAATTGTGTACTTTCTTGATTCTTTTTGTTCTGAGTTTGTACTCATGGTTGAATGCACTTATTGTAAGTCGCTTTGGATAAAAGCGTCAGCTAAATGAAATCTAATGTAATGTAATATCTGCTGGTGTGTGTGTATATATATATATATATATATATATATATATATATATATATATATATATATATATAGTCTCTTACTTTTTTGGCTGCCCCTGTGGAAATATCTGTACTGCGGAGGAGTTTTGTCAAGTCTGAGAAGATGACTCAAGTGACGTTACAATTTAAGCGTGTGCCTTTTTTTTAATAAAAACGATAATATATATATATTTTTTTAGATATTTATTTACATGTATCTACCATTTTATTAATATATTTCACTGCTTTTGTGAACCTAAAACCTTTGGTAAACCAATTTCCATCACCTAAACCGAGATACCACCTGTAAAGTTATGTTTTCACACGAAATATGAATAATTTCCAAAAATCGAGATTCCATTTTTCAGCTTTAGAGTCATATTTTGTCTTTACACTTATGCCTTATGACAATGGTGCCTCATGATATAGAGAGCTGAGATTGTTCTGCAATTTATGATGTAAAACATGGGTATGCATCTTGTATGCAAGTGCCTTAAAAGGTGAATTTAGGAAATGATGTAAAATCGAGAAAATCGACTGAAAATGACCTCAGTGTTCCAAGAGTTAATGGAAAGCCTGAGTTTGTTTATTTTGAAAACATGTATTTAGCCATTTTCAAATCTGTCACACAACTGCATGGAAGTTTAATTAGAAACATCACTTTACACGCAATTACAATCAGGGCTGAATGAATAAAATGACAAATGTCACCCATGTTGAGACAGCATTGAGACGTGATCAATGTTCTGCTATTGTGTGACAGGAAGTGGGACTGTAGCAGCCGGAGTCCGTAGGATAATTAGGCTGGTAGGTGGATGCATTTCATTATGCCCAGAGAAAGACGTGGCTAAGCCCTGTGTTCCCTTGTAATCCTTCCACCGCGCTGCCCATTATGACTCAGCCCCAATCCACTGTACTGAAAGTCATCGCTTTTCTGGAGTGGGCCAGACGGGCCCCGACGCCCCGGGCTCCGTGACACCGGCCCCGTCTCTGGCGACCGAGGTTTCCTCCTCTCAGGTTGAATAGGGCTGGAGGGAGCGCCATTTAGTTCCCCTTGTTTAAAGATAAGATAAGGCTAACGACTATAATAGCTCCTCAGGGAAATAGATACTCAGGATAATAGAGATCCACTGTTCTTATCAGTCCGGGTATATTGGACAGAGCAGAGGTTTTTAGGCTGTGGGGAAAAGCACGGATGAGCTGCGCTTCGCATTACAATTCAGGCTAATGACTGTGATACATCAACACTTATTCAAAAAGCAACACAATATCGCTCACTTAGCCTTTTGATTTGTGTTCCTTACCATCAGTCATCACTTTTTGTTCCAAGTCAAATGATGAAACCACTGAGTGGTTTTGAGTGAGTGTGTGTGTGTGTGTGTGTGTGTGTGTGTGTGTGTGTTTTAATTCCAAAACTTCTGTGGTGTTTTTGTTCTTTCCCTTCATGAATCTTTCATTGAGAACAAGGTTCTATCAGCAAAGTCAAACTCTTGCCAACAATGTTGTGCAGACTCTCAGGGACACACACTACCAAAGGGCTGTGAGAGCAACCTGACCCTGGGAGATTTTATTCTCTAAAAGATAATTTAAAGCAGGTGACTTTTGACTGAGGAACAGTCTAAAGGCACAACTAGACTCTGGTTGAGTCAGATAAGGCGTTTAGGGTTTTGACTATTGATACAAACAAGACTGCTAAATAGCATCAAATAGCACTATTAAAAATCATCACTCACATGCTGCTTGTTGTGTTATTCTAAAGGGCAAACCACACCAAAGGCAATATGCAGTCAGAAGAATGTGTTCCACACTATTATAGCAAAGGGTGCAGAGGATGACAGAGCAGTCTGGAGCACGATCTTCCAGTGAGAGGCTATAATAGCAATCTGATGTTTCCTTTGAATTATGAAATGCACAAATCCCCAGTGCTCTGAACTTGATTACAATCATTTTCATGTGATCACACCTGCAGACAACACCAGTCCAGTTTCAGCATGAGGGGAAAATTATAGCGTTGCAGTATTTTTTGTATTATTATTTATTCGGCCCTGTCCTTGCCGGTCTTTTGTTTTAGGGGGCTGGGGGTCTTTTTTCAAAGTGTTAGCTGTGGGCAGGAGCAATTGTCCCTTCTTGCCCACACCTTTCATTTTGTGTATTCAAAGCCTGGCGCTTCAGTATGCAGTACCAATTAAGATTTTGGCAGTAAGATAATTCGTTCTGGGTTTGTACCACAAAAGACCATTGTTGCACACTGACTTTGACCTCTTTAGAGGCCAAATTATGAAGACAATGTGGTATTATTTTGGATTAATTTGCTGCAGTCTAAAATATACTTGTAAAAGCAATATCACTTTAATAAATGTAAAAATGTGAATGTCTATCTATCTATCTATCTATCTATCTATCTATCTATCTATCTATCTATCTATCTATACATTTATTTAGCTATAAATGTATGTATGTATGTATGTATGTATGTATGTATGTATGTATGTATGTATGTATGTATCTATAAATGTATGTATGTATGTATCTATAAATGTATGTATGTATCTATAAATGTATGTATGTATGTATGTATGTATGTATGTATGTATGTATGTATGTATGTATCTATAAATGTATGTATGTATCTATAAATGTATGTATGTATCTATAAATGTATGTATGTATGTATGTATGTATCTATAAATGTATGTATGTATCTATAAATGTATGTATGTATCTATAAATGTATGTATGTATGTATCTATAAATGTATGTATGTATGTATCTATCTATAAATGTATGTATGTATGTATGTATGTATGTATGTATGTATGTATGTATGTATGTATCTATCTATCTATCTATCTATCTATCTATCTATCTATCTATCTATCTATCTATCTATCTATCTATCTATCTATCTATCTATCTATCTATCTACAGCACATTCAGAGCAGACACAGCAGGAAACACCTGCTGACATTGTTTGACTGTTAAATTTAGAGCATCTCTCTCTCTCTCTGCTTGCTGTCTTCTTGTCTCTCCACCATCTCTGGAGAATTGTTGTGTTATTCCTTGAGTCTCTGTCTGATTTTGAGATGAAGCAGTTTACCTTCTGACATTCTACCGACTCCAGGACGATCTCAACCCCATCTGCCTCCATCTTTTTTATAGCTTCTGCTACTGTATCTTTTTTTTAAACTTTGCATGGTGCTTTCTATAGAAAGTTCGCTTGGAGCTGCTGTTGAAAAGAAGTAGCCTTTCAGAAGCAACAAGTAGCATCATGGGACACACTTTGTGTGCCATTTTACCTGAATGGTTTAGTACATCCACCCATCCATCATGATCTCACGAGGGCGTGCTGGGAGATGTGTGGCTTCTCTGCTTCACTACCTTTGCCTCTGCACAAATTGCTAAGCCTCTCTCAGCAGAAGGTGGACCAAGTGAAAAGAGCAAGAGTGGTGCCTCTCTCCCCCGTTGGATAAACACCCCACATTATCCTCCACTTTCTTTTTTAAATATTTCATAATGTTTTTGCATAATATAAAAGGTTAGAATAGGTCTAACTAGTAATGACACTTTGATGAAAGTGCTCGTGCATGTGTCTGTGTGTGTGTGTGTGCGTGCGTGCATGAATTTGCATGTGTAAGTTTGTGTGCGTGTGTTCCAAACAACAACACATTTGGGTTACTGTGCTCACCTAACCTGCATATTTAGGCTGCTCGCTGTGGAGTGAATGTCAGCACTCCGTGCAGCTCTATATCTGCCATTTTGTGTCTGCAATTACGTAATTTTCCAATGTAAAATGTCACCGCTTATGCCAACAACAAACAAATATGATGAATAAACTTGAAGACGCTGCGCTGACAGACCTTTAATATGACACCCAGCCTCCCCAGAAGGAGTCACTTAGCTTGTACAGAAACAGAGTAACTCTGTTTGTTCCTCTCTTTTCTTCCTCCCTTCACATGGTCTTTGGCACTGTGCAGCACTGCACCACCAGGGACACTGCACACAAACTGGGACTGGCATTGGACAATTTCAAGATGAGTAGGCAGCAACATAAAGGCCAAGGTATGGAAGTGTAGTCCCTGACTTGTAATTATGTGTTGCTGTCTCTTTGCTCCTCCAAATCAATAACCCTGACACGTCCGTGGTCCTTTCATTTTTAGAAATTCCCCTTCTTCATTTTGCATCGTTTCTTGGTGAGCACACATTTTTACTTTGTAATACTTAAACTGTGATAAAGTATTACCGTCGTTAACTTTGAGTCATAATTATAACTCCTGTAAACAAACATGACCATAACTGAGACGATTGTCCGGCCGTATTGACGGTTCGAAGCAGACTGCAGTCGCTCCTTTCACTGCCGTCTCTGCTCCAACACGGAATAATAATCTCCCTTAGATTAGAAAGGTACGATGCTGGTTACCACTCTTCTGATGGCGACTTCCACCTGTTGCACGATATTAATTGGCATTCTTTAAGATAAGATAAGATATTCCTTTATTAGTCCCGCAGTGGAGACATTTACAGGATTGCAGCAGCAAAGGGGCTAAAGTCCAAGAGACATAGTAAAAAAAGTGAAATATATGAAAGCCTGTTTCCGCCACAAAAATAAATAAAAATACTCATAATTATGAGATAAAAAGTCATAATTTTGACTTTATTATCTCATAATTTCGACTTTCTATCTCATAATTATGACTCATTTTTTATCTCATAATTTCGACTTTCTATCTCATAATTATGACTTTTTATCTCATAATTTTAACTTTCTATCTCATAATTTCAACTTTCTATCTCATAATTATGACTTTTTATCTCATAATTATGACTTTTTATCTCATAATTTCGACTTTATTATCTCATAATTTCGACTTTATTATCTCATAATTATGACCTCTTATTTCATAATTATGACTTTTTATCTCATCATTTTGACTTTTATCTCATAATTTCGACTTTATTATCTCATAATTATGACTTTTTTTGTTTGTTGCGGAAACGGGCTTCCATAGATTTATAGGTATATAATAAACAAAGATAAAACAGTAAAGAATCCACAATATCTGAATATTATATATACAATACTATTTTGCGAGGTAGACTTCACCTCATTGGCTAATTTACACCCCCAAAAAAATCTATTTTGTATTTCTTTCCTTTTGGAAACCTTCAACCGTTCTGCAAAAGTCTGCTCTGTAACCTGCTCTTACAACACATAGAAGCCAACACTTCACTCTTCTCCCTTCCACTTCAGTCTGCCCGGCCTGACAAGAGCCAGGAACACATTTCTGTAGTAATGGTCAAATTCATCCCAATTGCAGCTTCAACACAGTCTACCACCTACAGCTGTGTTCCATATGAAATGCTCTAGTTGAAGCTTGTTTATTCCACTTATTCACACTCACTTTTATTGGCTACATGATATCCGATTGTTTTCCCATTGTCTATCATTTTTCCATTGTGGTCATGATTGTCTAATCCAGCCTGTCCACTGCTGTTACTAATCCTCAATTGTTTTGTCTGGTCCTCGGTGGCAGCAAAGGCAACCTCCGTATCCAGAAAATATTGTAATGTCATTCTGAGTCGCACCATTATTTAAAACTCCTGTGACTAGCTTGCTTAAATCTCAATTGTAATGACTAACATGTCTTTCCCCTAATGGGGAGCAATGTAGAAAAATGTCTCTTCATCATTATAATGCTTCCTGTAATGCACAGGACATTACTGAACCTCAGAGCAAAGAAAAAAAAGAAAAAGAGCCACGGGACAAATCTCTACTTTCTCTCATTTCAATTCTAAAATGAAGACTACACAAGAAAAGAGAAACTTTTCTCCGCCATTCATCAGAGTCAGCCCGAGCCTGGGTGCACCGACGTTTGTCCCATAAAATGCTTGATGAAAAGCTCTTAGTGGGACTGGACTGGCCTGATTGCATATGCACGGCCAGTAATGGTGAATTTACTCGGCCCACAGGGGAGCGGCGCTCCTTGTCTGCGCCGGGCTTTGATCACCACGAGACACCGGCAGCACCGGGCGTGTTCCCTACCTTTTACTCACCCTATGCCACAGGAATATATTAGCATATTGGGCCTTTAAAAGAGCTGTCGCCTGTGATTGCATGGCTCTAGGTTAACAATGTCTTTAAACAAGTTTGTCAATGTTGGATGGAACATTTGTCAGCTGGCATTGTTGCTCTTAATACCGAAGCGGCTTACTGTCAGCCGAGCATTGTGGTAATAGCGCGCAGGAGCTCGGAGAATAATAAACAGACCGTTTGTTCCTTTTCACACGACTTCTCGCAGGGCTGTAATTTACACGCGAAAAGGTCACAGTGCACACGCACTTGATCTCGCACCCGGCAACTTGACATCCACGAAGGGGGCACAAGCATTGGCAGGAGACGTGATTTTCAATAATTCACATCCTGTGTGTATGAATACATCCATTCCAATGTTGTTTTATTCTCATAAATATGCGAGTTTTGGAGCATGAAATCTTACTCTGAAAACACCGCCTTGAGCAATGTCAAGCTCGATAGGCTTTGTTTTGAGCGGATAGGTGTTAGGTCGGCACACAGTGACCAGGAATTAACTTAATAGTCCTCTGGTCTTGTTTTTAGTTTCAGACATTTTGTGAGTTCTGCTGTTTTTGTTTTTGTTTAAGCCTTCTGCCCACAGCGTGGGCGCAGCACACAGTTAAGAGTTTCTTCAATAGAATTACTAATAAGTCCTTGTGCAAGAGGAAATATGTCCAAATGTCAACAACATCAGTCATGAGATGTAGTCGTTAAGACTTGAAGGATATTGAACTGATGGCATTTCCATACACGGGGTTTAGAAACGCCGGCCTGTGATGATGTGAAAGATTTCACATCAGTTGCACGCTTTTGTGCGTTCGTCAAATATATTATGTTTCACAACGTTTCTCATTTCTGCCGCTCAGCCGGAGTAATGCTATGCTTAGATACCCCGACGTTGTTTGCTAGTCAATATTTCCAACGCTTTAAGTGAGCGGAGTCAATAGCAAATTGGACGTACTCTGGGTTTAATCAAACACTTTAGTTTGGCGATGACACCGTCCCCGCTGCGAGACCATCAAGCTCCCACCGTGGGGACCGCGGAAAAATATTCATTGCCACACAGCTCGCCGCTTTTGCACTGGAGGACATTGCTGAATCATGCAATTATGTTTTGGATGAGGAAAGTCGATAACTGCCTCATACTTGGGCAGAGATTGCTAAGGTCACACCTGTAATCATGTGGGAGCAGCACAGTCCATTGACACAGTGATGAGACTCCGCAGGATTGAGATAGGAGCTGATTGCTCCTTATTGGAAGATGGAGTCGGGCTGTCGTGAATGGCGCCGTCACAAAGATGGAGATATGCACCAGTAGTCGCATGTCTGCTCGGGGTCGGGACCCGACACCCTGCCGGCAGGGCTTGTTTTGGAGGGTCAGGTGTGTAAACAGTCAACAGTGTGAGGCGGTGCCGCGGCTGAGCGGCGCCGTTAGTGGGTATAGTGGGATTAACTGGTAGAGATCGGTGTGAGGACAGTATTTTCATAGTGCCACTTTATTAACAGGACAGCAGGAAGTCTCTACATCTTCCACCGCAAACCAAAAAACACATATTTTTCGACTATACCTTGAATAAAGAAAGTAGTACTTTAGTAGCACTTGCATTAACTTTCTTGAAGAAATTGTACTTTCTTTATTCTTGTTGTTCTGAGTTTGTACTCATGGTTGAATGCACTTATTGTAAGTCGCTTTGGATAAAAGCGTCAGCTAAATTAAATGTAATTAATAGTACATTCATATTTAGTTAAGATGTATAAACTAGTTATAGTCTATTAATATAAACAGTACCGTAAAAGTCGGGTTACAAGCCGCTCCTACCTCCGGTCAGTGTCCCCGCTGTAGCAAGCTAGGAGCAGCGCTAGCTAACGCTGCTGCTAGCTAACGCTGCTGCTAGCTAGCTAACCCTGCTGCTAGCTAGCGCTGCTGCTAGCGCTGCTGCTACTGCCCGCGTCCCCTTTGCCCAAGTCGGGTGTCGAGCCTGGTCCCGCTACCTTCGGTGGTTTTCAGGGAGCTAGCGGAAGTTAGCGGGGAAGTTAGCGGGGAAGTGACGGAGCGCTAGCAGGAGCCCCAGCTGGCTACAGCGGGGAGCTAACGGGGACACTGACTGAAGGTAGTAGCGGCTTGTAACCTGACGTTTACGGTACTTGGGTTGCCAGATTTGGCAGATTTTGTGGACCTTTTGACCGATGCAAGCTTTCAAGAAACAACTAGCCTTCCTAGTGAAGTACCAACATTTAAAACAAAAGGACTTTCACAACCTGGCAACCCCAAATGTGTTTTTAATATTGCTTCATAATTGATCTATTTATATTCACGTCCCCTGGTTATAGCACAATGTATACACCATTATTAACAATACCTTCTAGCTGTATTTCATGGAAATATACAACATCTCTTTACCGTGTTGAAACATTGCAGATCTTCAGTGAAAATAACAAACCTTCTTTTTTGGTATTGACAGTGTTGCCCTTTGAGGAAATGGAGAGCTTGAGAGTCCAGAATGGAGGAAGCTATCGTCACTCATTAGTTGTGAAGCACCGTTCACTTTTATTTTTACCCTCCTCTGTCAGAGAAAAACAGGTGAACAGGATCTGCTGGGACAAACACTTTGTATTTTGTATTTTGTATTTTATGAAACAACTGTTAGCAACTGACAGCGAGCGATTAGCTTGGAAAGGTGTTTCCGTCTTGAATAAAATCTGCATGGAACAAACCGATAATAACAGAATGCCATAAGAGAGTAAAAGGCGGCACACAGAGAAACCTGGAGATCAACCCGATGCTCTTCACACTCATGAGAAGCCAGCGGTAGTTCACATCAGTGAGTTATATATGAGCGGGTACCTGCTCTGCTGCAGCCTCTCAAGTAGATGATTCATTAGATGGCAGCCGGGTTTTCACAACTCTTCTCTGTCCACTTCATTCCAATTATTGTTAATGAGCGCTCACTTGGAGGTCATCATTACGCCCCCCCCTCCCCCACATCCTTGTCATTTCACGGCAGAGTGGTGGGACATCGTGTGCTTGCCTTTTAGAACTTAGTCTTTCCTTTTTTTCCCTCTCCACATTTGCACACGCTGAGCCTGATTAGATGAAAGATCACTTTGATTACTCTTCTCCTCGTAAAACCGCAGCTCCATTCTTCCATAATGTTGTCGTGTTTGCTTCTGTAAATCTGCAATTATTACAGCGTTGTTAAACCTCAAGTCTTCTATACCCTGAAGCCGAGAGAGACGGGTGGTGATCTGTCAACATCGTCCAGTGTTTTGGCTTCTTCAGTCGGGCTGCGGAGGCTGCAATGTAAATGAGAGCCATTATAGCAATGAAAAGACATTCGGCTGTTTTATTCAAATTAGATCGTCAGATGAGTTCCATAATGTTTTTGTTAAAAAATTGCAAATGATTTGCTTTTTGCATATTATCCTTAGCCTATATTATCAAGTCAGCGAACACACTATTGTTTACCTTTTTCTCTGGGGTTGCAGGCAGTGCGCAGCGTCATTAATTCAGAACTCCTGCATATTTGTCTTGAAACAAACATAGGTGCAATAAGAGCGAGGAACTCATCAGAATATCGTTAGTAGAATGCGACTCGGTAATGGTGGATTGGTTCAGCTTATTAACTTTTTAGTGTGTGTGAGTGTGTGTGTGTGTGTGTGTGTGTGTGTTGCCTCGACAGTTTAGAAATCAAAGTCCCACAGCTACCGCCATGCAGGCGACAACAATTGCAGGCAAGATGTGTTTTGTTATACGAGCTAGCTTGCTATGTGAGCACTGGCAGAGGAATAAAATAGATGACTGCCAGGAGCTCTCTCTCTCTCTCTCTCTCTCTCTCTCTCTCTCTCTCTCTCTCTCTCTCTCTCATATAATGATCACTCTCGAAATTACCGCGGCCGTTATTCCAGAAAAGAATCACTTTGTTTATGCCTACTCAAATCAAAGTGATCCATCACTAAACCACGGCAGGTGTTAGAAGCTTCCAAAAAACCTAATTGTATTTCTTTTTAATTGGCTCTTATTTATTTCACAGTTTGTAGTAGCATGTTTGTCAACCCATCACGATGCTTTACAGCTTCAGCAGTCAAAGAAAAATAGCCTAAATTTACATGAAGTACATCTTTCTTGTTTGTCATTCTTCTTGATCAAAAGTGGCCATGTTCTGTGTTTGTTCAGCCTATATGCAACGCCTTCATCCCTCCTTCTAAACTATACCGCGCAAATGCTATGTTCAGTTTAACCGCCGGAGACTAACGAGCATATTTGAGGTGCCGTTGTTTCACTCGGGAAGACGGTCCTCTTTTGATCTGAGCAATAATCTGTCTCTCGGAGTCTGGGAGTTATTTACAGAGGAGATTTATTCCACTGATTCTCTGTGTACAATGAGGCATCTGCTCCTGCCGGCTCAGGTAGAAGAGGGGCTGTTTTAGACAGCGGCTCACCGAATATGTGTGCTCGTTCCTCTCAAACACAAAGAGGAGAAATATCTATTAATAGTGTTGCTGAGTGTTGTCTGCGTGCCGGTGGATGTGTGTAATGCTTCTTTCAACGAGTTAAAGTGGGAGGAAAATGTGCATTTATGAGCACATCCCTCCTACCTTCTTGTCAGCGCTGCAGTAAAAAAAACACCAGAGGAGGAAACGTTTGTCCATTTTCTATCAGCAGTGGACACGACTGTTTTCATCCGCTCCTCTGTGACTACAAATAAAATAAAAGACCAACAAGTGGAATCTTCCATCGGATGTGTCTTTGCTTTTTATCTCCCAGTTCCAAAGTGAATTACAACGGCCCCGAACAGTGTCTGGCAGGCATTGAGCTATTCCCAGGCAGGAGCAGTAGAGGTCAAGGTGTGAGCGCAATGCCATAAGCAAGACTTGAAATTCTGCCGGTGCTTCTTCTCCCACAGGCTTGCTCTCACTTCTCCACTTTCTATCATTCTGTCTCTACCTGTGTGTCTTTCTCTCTCTCTCTCTCTCTCTCTCTCTCTCTCTCTGATGCACACTTTCTCTTCTTTGCACATTCCCTCTCTGTCTGTCCGTCTGTCTCTCACTCTCACTCCCATTTCTTTTTCACACCTCTTTCAACTTCTTTTTCCCCCCGGGGTTCTTCTCGGCTCTCCTCGGGAGTCGGGTACAGTATAGTTCTCGCGAAACTAATTCATTCATTCATTCGTTTCCCTTAAATCATTTCATATCCTATAGTCACAAGGTTGTTGCAAGAGTTTTAGAAACACACAGGTAATGAGTCCAGATTCCCCTCTAGGAAATGCTCAACTAGACACCAGGAATTGTATTAGATTTCCTAACTAAGGTTATATCATGATTAACCCCTTGAGATGCTCCATCTCATTTCTATTGGGAGACGTGAGGTCTTGTAAGTTGCTGCTTGGTCAAATATTCACATGTGCTTCCAGCACCACAATGTATTGTATTCACTGTTCATATTTTACATCATTTTTGGTTATTCACTCCAATAACCTGCCAAATAGCGTCAATGAATTTTCTGATCCAACGTCCTGCTTTAGGAAGCTGGACGTTACTCCCACTTTAACTCGTTACAGAAAAATCTGTGAAAGGATAAGGTTATAACCTTATCCTTTTACAGATTTTTCGAAAATGAGGAAGTGAGTTTTAAAAAACTCAAACGCTTCTACATCATCAACCACAGGTCCGATTTAATACATTTAAACTGCTAAAGTACTGTAAACCCTTGTGAGAAGAGAAACTATGGACTACATTTAAAAAAAAAAAAGGATCGTTATATTTTTATAATGACGTAATTCCGTAAACTCTGAGCGATTATAACGTTTCACTATTTAACTAATTTAGTACCCCTAACAACATGATTTTTGGACTGGAAAGGCTTGAAAAAATGTCATTGCTTGTGTTTATTGTGATTATTATTGCAGATGTGGATGCTTTAGGTCTTAATCTTTCTAAAGAGGTGCATTATTACTCTGTGGCATGATGGGAAGGCACCGAAAATACAATTAAAAAAACTCAGGGAGCGATCGAGGAGTCATCTTTTGATCAGACTCTTGACTTTTGATCATATTTAAGCAGAAAATAAATAATAAATATACTTTTTTTTTTTTTTTTTAAAGCCAAGAAGTTGCGGACAATAGGGTCTGGTATTCATATCAAGGTCATATGAGCTGCAGAACACCTAGGTCAACCCTAGGGTCCCCTAATTAGGGGACCCTAGGGTTGATGTGGTTTGCTTTAAGTTTAAAAGTATGTGGCACTTCCAAAGAATCAATCAGGAAAACATCAAATAATTAGTGATACAGAAGATCACATTGAATAAATAAATATATTTTGTGTGAGTGACACATGGGTGAGTGTGTTTGTGGTTGTGTGAATGTGAGTCCCGGCGAGTGTCTATTTGCTTGCAACCAGCCTTGATGTTTATAGTTTCTTCTGCAGGTACATTCAGTAAGACAGGAAACGTGCTGCTGCTGCTGGATAAATTCCTCATATATATATATATATATATACGGGGACAGCGTGGACTGAATAAATCAGTCTGGAGGTCTCCATCAAACTTATTCAGCTCCCTGCAGCGCGGCCGTGTCGAGGAGAGACTTGTTGAGGGATTAAAGGAAGTCAATATCAATTTATTATGGCTATGGTCAAGATAAACAGATTACTGTGGCATGGAGATTTCTTTCTGATGCTTCTAACAGGACATTGTATACTACTCTAAAGGTATTGAAATGTACCGTCGTAATCATAAAACAATAAAGTGTGTTATGTCTTAAAGTATCTTTTCACCGTTGTTATTGTGGATGTTCTGTCAACTTTGTTGCCTGCAGTGAAATGTCAAAGATTTATCAGACGTGCGCAGCACTGGTTCAGACTTATTAAACCTTTCCCATTGCACAATATCTCAAATTCACTGTGAACCAACAGTCCTGGATATTTAATTAAAGCATTTAAATGTCTGTTATTACTGAAGAAATTAAATGTGTTGGTTTCATATTATTTAGTTATAATTATCTAAATTAAATACAATTTCCAGCATTGTATTGTTCAATCCAATGAAGCCAAAAACCTGCATGGAGATATTATTCCCACCCCTGCACAGAGAAGCTGAATGTGCACTTACAGGTACTCATGATGGCGAGTGTGCACTAAAGTTAGGGGACTTTTTTCAGGTGTGTGCGCTGGGTGAGCAGGTAATTGAAATAAATGGGGCCTACCTGTTTGGATTCACCTTCCATGTCTTCCATTTATCACCCACGGGTGCGGAGATTCATATTATCCCTGCAAATCTCATCCCCAACCATAACAGCAGAAGCGGCCCCTCACTGGCTTCCCACCTGGCGACAGGGAGCTATGCTCAATGGTGGTTTTGGGAATCTGTTTTTCAAGTAATTGAATGTTTGAACACGTCAGTGCTATCTCGCGCGCTATAGCCTTTTAAGTTTTTAAGTGGCATCATATCACGTCTGCCAAATAATAACCGCGGAGATGCAGAGTGTGATGAATTATATTCGGGGTTCGGCGGGAAGAGACCTCTGAGCATGTGGGCCTTTGTGATGCTAATGAAAATTGTGTGTGCTTCAGGCCACCCAGAGCCACATGGGTGTGTGTGTGTGTGTGTGTGTGTGTGTGTGTAGATCCTGTTTGTGGACAGGAAGAAGAACCTCACTGCAGCCTTCAGCACTCACTTTCACATGCATACCGTAAAAGTCGGGTTACAAGCCGCTCCTACCTCCGGTCAGTGTCCCGCTGTAGCAAGCTAGCGCTGCTACTAGCGCTGCTACTAGCACTGCTATTAGCGCTGCTACTAGCTCCCCGCTCCTGCTGCTAGCTCCCCGCTGCTGCTGCTACTGGCCGCGTCCCCTCTGCCCAAGTCGGGTGTCGAGCCGGGGCTGGTCCCGCTACCTTCGGTGGTTGTCGGGGAGCTAGCGGAGCGCTAGCGGAAGTTAGCGGAGTAACTAGCATGAGCGCCAGCTGGATACAGCGGGGAGCAAACGGGGACACTGACCGAAGGTAGTAGCGGCGTGTAACCCGACTTTTACGGTATGTATATCACATTGTGTGTATTTGATATTAGATCATATAGCGATTAAAATCGTTATTATATACTCATCGTTGGAGCCATATTAAAGCGACAGACACATGTTCCAACAAAAAAAAAATGGCGCAACTGCTACAGTTTGAGGAATAATGCAAGAGTGTGGGAACAACAATGACTACATTCACATGCACACAGAAGTGCCTGCAGTTGGCTTAACACGGGGAAGAGCAGATTAAATTGTCTAAGCTCAGACTCTGATTCTGAGCAGCACAGTTAAGATGCCTGGCACAGGGACTACTCAATGTAAATCTTGTGCTTTTGGATTTTGCCATCTGTGCAAGCGCTCTGACTCCAACAGTTTGTATTTTGATGTCAACAACAAAAACTAAGTCGTTCTAGCTTTTGTTCGTAGTATTTGTATATTATTTTATTTCACCTGTATTAGAAATACAAAGACATTAGATATCTTTCGGGACAGTCACCACCATTGTACGTTAATATAAAAAAACTGTTTTATTCATGACGAGAGTGACAGTTTATCAAAGGTGCGGGTGCACACCTGAACCTGAACAAGATGTCCACCAGGATGTGACTGATAACTGTGTGACTCCATGCATGTACATGTTCCACAGGAAGTGTTATGGGTTCAAGTCCAACTATTACATATTCATACACTTGACATGCTGCAGGGCAGCTTGGGGAAAATACTCCTTCAAAGAGGGAACGGGGCTCCAAGTGGGAGGAATTCTTGTGTCGAATAAAGTTTATTTCTGTGGTTTTGTAGAGCAGGCAAAGATTCATCTTTGTTACAAAGTTCAGCATAAAGGTAAAACACAGATAAATATATAACATATATATACTGAATACTTACTGAATAAATACCAGAAAGCAACAATAGCAGCTGTCTATGAGCATCAGGATTGGGTAGCCATCAAAGTAATTGACTAGGAGTCATTGGACAATGATGTTCGGCTGAAGACGAACATCTTTCAGTTAGAGGATCTTGTGCTAAAATGTTTAGACATGTTAAAAATATGTTATGTTCTCATTCAATTTGGCTCAATTCGTGAATAGGAATAATTTTTCTAAATATTTGTAAACAATCTTTATATTCTCAAAACTCTAAGTTAAACTGTCACAACTGTTTCATGCCACATCACAACATTTTATTCATGCTGGAAACCTTAGCTTTGGCTAAATGCCGCCAAAAGGAAAAGTAGTTTTGTCATTGTTAGAGCAATACTTTTCAAAATACTGTTTTTGTAGAATGGATCATTTTGCATGCGATTGCTCAAATGATGAAAGAATGTTTAGAAGTGTTTTTGAACTCAGGGCCAAACACATACAATCTGCTTGAATGAATGATAAAATAAAATCTGTTTTTGAGCAACAGCAAAAAGAAAAGATACCCATTCAAAAATGTAGTGCAAAGTGAAAGAGACAAACTGTAATAACATGGAATCTGTTACATTCAACAAGTACACTTGTGGTGAAGGAAAGGATACATGTCCCACCTTTCCTTTATTAAAGTAAACCTCCTTCATCTCTGTATACATACAAAGCAGCAAATGATTGAAAACTACATTATAGAACATGACCTGCGCTTGTTGTGAACAACATTAATAATTATTCCATTTGAGCGTATCTGTTTAGCACGAACTCGACTAAATTACTTTGGAAAACCAAAGCCATTTAATTGCGTCCTGCATCGTTGTTCATACCACATTCAGCTCTAAGCTATTACATCCAATTTCCACCCTGATGATTATTATGTAGTAGATACTAATAGAAGAATGGGAGAGTGCAGAGGTAATTAGCAAGCAGTGGGTCATCTTGTTGGCCCGGAGGAGGATGCAGGGGGAATTACCTGGTCCACAGACAGAGGAGATGGAAGAAGGGAGGAGGAAGAAAGAGATAACTGAGATGAAAGAGAGGTAGACGTAGAGAGAGAGAGACTTGAGGACTGGAGTATGGATGGAGACTGGAAAAGCAGAGAGAAAGGCGACAAGAGAGAGGAAAGAAACAAATGAGACTTGTTTCATTTTGAAATGATGGAATGTGTTCCCGCCCCAGAGCTTTGTTCAATAAGCCGCCCTCTGATGTCGAGCTCTGAGGAGAGGAGGAGAAGGAAAAGAGAGAGAGAAAGAGACGGCACGGCTGCGATCGCGTACATCCAATCAATATTTTTCCATAAAGAGTATCAGTCATCATCAAGCTGTTCACTCATTCAAAGAAAGATGAACACGTGGATCTGTTCATTCGTTCATAACAATATGCCGACGACGTTCTGTTATTCAAGCCTAGTGGTTCTGTTTGTGTGTCTATTGGATTAATAATTGCTTTTTATTTTGTATACATTTCCAGTGTCAGTGAGAAGATAACGGCACTCAAGTGATAGATATTAATGTCGACTGTCTGACGGTAATCTGATGAACGTCAGTCAGTGGAAGTGAACAGACGGAGGAAGTAACGGTAAAAAGTAGAGGAAGCAGGAACCAGTAACAGTCTGGTCCGAATATTGTGTACAATTGTGGGTATTTATTTTATACTTTCTATTCCCTGATTTGAACGTCTTCCAGGCTCTTTTCTCACGAGATGAGATGTCATTTACAATTATCCCTTTACTTGTTTTTTTTTGTCAAAACGGCTTCAATAACAAAACGAAATGTTTGATGAATAAATCTGTGTAAAAAAAACAAAAACATTATTTATAATTCCTGCATGCTGCATGTTCCATATTTAATCCTGAATGTTGTTGTGTAACTGTTATTTATCGGGCTTGAACGCCCACGTTTTTACATCCCCATTCTTCCATTAACGTCACATTGCTATGAATTGTGGGTAATTCCCTTAGGCAAAGTCGGAATCTAATGCTGATTTACGGAAAGGGCTCAAAATGTCTGCCGGGGACTCAAACACTCGACGATGTGACAGCAGGACAGAACTAAACCTGTGAGTCCGTAAAGGTGGAGATTGGGATTGGACCCCCTGACTTTATCCTGTTAGACATCAGACACTGTTCTCCATACGCTTAATAACTAACAGCATGATGACATTAAATCAAATAAAACTCATATTACAAGCAGAATATCCAGAGCCACTGTTAATGAGCTTAGTAACACCTTCGCCTACAAAAATGTCCGCTGGGAAAAAGCATTTAGTTAGAAATGTGTTAGGAATCTGACTGATGGTTGTTAAAGACCTCATTGCTGGTGATGTTATGAAGTCATTGGTTACTTAACAGATTTATTTTGGATTTGTCGGATTTACAAGAGAGCATTTTATTTTGTTGAAGGAGTTTTTGACCGCGATGGAGAGTTTTCTACTGAGTCTCACACTACTTAACTCAAGATAACATGAACAATACTGAACTTACGATCCTTAAAAACATCTGCTTTGCCGATGTTTTCAGAGGAAGACACGTTTGTTAGAGCCCATGGGTGCACACCATGTGTTTTTATGGGTAACGCTCCCATACTACTTTTTGCTTAAAAGAAAGCTCCACTCCCTGATTAACTCCTTTAAGAATCCAGACTGCCGGTCCTGCATTATATATCGTAACATCAGAAATGCGCCGGCTATAAACGGCAGCTCCGGCTGCTGGATCCACCACTTCAACCTCACAGGCCTGGCCATCATTCCCAGTTCTTTGCTCCCTCGGCCCAGCACCTATACACCTCTCTTTAAATCCTGTTCTGCCAGCTTGATTCAGTTAATCTCTGCGTGCATCGACAAATCTTTTCAGACAGAAGAGGAGACCGCTGCCTTTAAAATAGCAGCTCTGAATTCAATCCCGGAGAAAGCCGACCTCAATCAAGGCTCTCGCACAAACTACACAGACCCATCCCCAACCCGCTGGTTCCCACAGAGATATTACAGCGCCGCCTCAGTCGCAGCTGTCTAAAGGAGAACTTAATAAAACATTTAAGTAGCTATCGGTTCACAGCGGCGTGCATATGGTTTTGAGTATAGCTTCCCCGTCGCTTCGAGTCTAGCATCGCAAAAATATGAGTGTGTGAATTCCATTAGATGTAGTGCATTAGAGGGTGCAGTAGTGAACGTGAGCTGTACGCTTTGAGTTGTGTTTCCAAGAGGAGGAAAACATTATTTAGAAACGTACGCCCCCCCCAGATTGTTTCTTGTCTCACTTCAGATTTATTGTTACACGTGCACTTAAAGTACTTTGTCCGAATAGAAAGTGTTTTGCCACGGATACAGATTGTGTTGTAGAAATACAAAACGGGATTTTATCGGCGACATAAATTCATACTGGTTGAATAAGTGTAAGTAAAGCTGGAGAATAATAAAAAAAGGAAATTGGAAAACACAGTTTCATGAGATCCTCAGAAGTGTTATGAGGCATTAATATGAAGGACTTTAATGTATTTACACCGGTTTCTGTCCAAAGACAATAAAGCTATGACGCAATGTACAGCCTAACTTTTGTTTTCCTGAAAAACTTACATAAAAAAAAGCATTAAAATGCATTTTCTTTTATCTGTCATCTTGTTTTCTTTGAAAAAATAGTTTCTCACTGACAACATTTCCACTTTCTCACGTTTGAAGGATCGATAAGGGCGGTTCAGTTCAGTCAGTAATTTTTCCGGAGTTACTATTATTTTCCTCTGAAGGAGTAATATTTAATCTTTTTGGAGCGTAATTACGAGCCGTAGTCAGTAGAGTAGGAGCAAATATTCAGAATAAAATCTATTGGAGTAATAGAGCGTGACCACGCCCACCGCGGTTCCTTAAATTACGTTTCCTCCACCATGACACCTCTCATGAAACCTCTCATGAAACCTCTCGCTACGCTGGGATGAGCTGGCGGTTTATGGGATGGAAGAGAGCTTGAGGGATCCAATTCTATAAAGAATTGAATCTAATTCTATAAAGAATTCTATTTAGAGTTGAATCCAATTCTTAATGGATTCAACTCTAAATCTAAGTCTTTATAGAATTAGATTCAATTCTATATAGAATTCTATTTAGAATCAATTCTATAAAGTGTTAAATCCAATTATATATATATATATATAATCAATTCTATGCAGAATCAATTCTATATAGAGTTGAATCCAATTCTAGTAACTATATCATCATGTAGAGTTAAATATGAACACTAAATAGAGTAAAAAATGCTCTGAATTATTAGGCAAAAGTAGATTTGACTCTATTTATGCTGGGACCAAATGTTATATTTTTCTTCAAATTTTTTCAATTTACTGTGTAGATTAAACAAATTAATAGACAAATTAGCAATACCAGATGGCGAAACATCTGGTATTGGGGGATTTGAGGGAATCTTGTAGCACAACGGAAACTAAAAGCACAAAATCAAGGTGGCCTTGAGGCCGAGCTCAATTATGGAAACACTGGTTTGTGCGCTGGGATCCAATGAGAGTGAGAATGTTCCTGGAGCGGCTCGATTGGATGAATTTTCACTCGTCTATTTAAAGTTAGTTTTATTTTTTTGCTCATTCCAGTCACTGAGCACCACAGGCTGCAACACAAGCCTGAAACTGTCAACTTCATCTGTGAAACCAATCCTGTGCCTTTCACTCGCCCAATCAGGCACAAATAATTGGTTCACAATTTCAACTTCTCTCGCTGTCACATGGGTAAAACGCTCTCCTTGGGTTAGTTTCCTGTAAGCCGAGCAGCTCTTCGTATGTAACTGCAGGAGGAAGAAAAGAGTCGAGCCCTCAGTGACGCTGACAGAGAGAAAGAGTTTCCACTCTTGACTCTTTAACACAAAGTTAAAATCCAAAACAAATACATCAAGCAGCTCCACACAGGTATTTATTCACCAAACACAATGAATCTAATTAGTATTTTAAAGGGCAATCACAATGGGAGGTCTCGATCGCTGCGGTTTGGTATTCAGGCAAAGGCAAAAATGAAAACGCACACATTTTCAGAGCATCCAGAGATTAAAATGGAATTCAATCAAACTCCACAATCAATGTGCGTTCGATTTCAATACAACCCAAAACAATCCAAGCAGCATACCTGGTATATATACCCCTCCATTGATTGTGATTGTGATTCTGTGCAGTCGGCTTAATCTGAGACCAGTGGGGGCAAAATAATGTCCTGAGAGAAAAGGAGACTTTTTTTGCAAATTTCCCTTCCCAAAGAGTGATAAAGTGCGTCTCCCGCAGCCGGCTGAAAACGTGTCTCACCTTCCTTCCTGAATCATATCCTCTCTCCTCCACTGGCTGTAATTGCTCTCTCAAAATATCCCTTCTGTCTCTCCGTCCGGCACTTACTCTATTTCTTTTCCTCCCATTTCAGGGCAACAGCCTCAGTTTACGCTCTCACGGGTATCGTAACAACCCAAAGAGCTCGACCTTTGCACTCCCCGAGTTCGGTTGCTGGCTCTTTTACGCGGATCTGGGATCATGTTCTCTGTGATCACTCCGTGTTGAAACGTAAATACTAACACGTAAAATGCAAATGCGAGGCATTCAAATCACAAACAATGTCTTTGAATGGAAATCCCCCGTGCAGGTAAACAGCACACAAACAGGTGTTTATGTTCAAAGGCATGTGGGGAAAACGAGGTAAATGGATCTGCTTTTCAGGTTATATGCGAGTACAGCAAAACACATGTGGATTCGCCTGAGGCAGTAATTGCTGTTTATAATTAAGGTTGCTGGGCATCCATGGCAACTAACACAAAAACATGGATTTAAAGCAATTTTAGAAGTATGACCCATTTCTTTTTGGCACAACCTTCCCCAGGGTAGGGTGGTAAGTACCAGGCAGCATAAATCCTATAGCGGCACGTATAATTTATTTATTTAGAACTTTTTACAGCCAGAAGTCACAAAGTACTTGACAGGAGTAGTACCGTAAACGTCGGGTTACGCGCCGCTACTACCTTCAGTCCCCGTTAGCTCCCCGCTGTAGCCAGCTGGGGCTCCTGCTAGCGCTCCGTCACTTCCCCGCTAACTTCCGCTAGCTCCCCGAAAACCACCGAAGGTAGCGGGACCAGGCTCGACACCCGACTTGGGCAGAGGGGTCGCGGGCAGTAGCAGCAGCAGCAGCGGGCAGTAGCAGAAGCAGCGGCCGGTGGCAGCAGCAGCGCTAGCCAGCAGCAGCGCTAGCCAGCAGCAGCGCTAGCTAGCGCTGCTACTAGCTTGCTACAGCGGGGACACTGAACGGCCGTAGGAGCGGCTTTTAACCCGACGTTTACGGTAATAAGAAAACAAAGTTAACACAATATGACCATACAAGGACCATACTTTTGAACACAAGAGACGTATTTAAGTAAAATAAACAATGAAAACAGATTACAAGCCATAGAGCATGTATACCCACGTATTTACCCAAAAGGTATGTCTTGAGTTGATAAGATGTGCACATACTATTAGCACAATACTATTTTATTTATATTGTGGTAATAGTATACCTTCCCTCTTGTTTTCCCCCACAGGTTGTCCAATCGGCTAATTGGTTGCCACCTGCGGAGGGCCAATCAGCCAATCAGCCAATCAGCGTGACTTCGGCCATTTTAAAAGGAGGAAGTCGGAAGAGTTCGGGGTGGTTTCTTTCGTTTGGTCTTTCTTCATGCAACCTGACCCTGTTAGATTGAAGGTTTGTGGTGAGAGGTCCTGTGAGAGGCAGTAGGTAAGTTTGGGGTACCCTGTACACTTGTGCAGACACGTAGGTACTTTGTGTCTAGAAACACTAGGTTATGGGTCGGTGCACCCTCTGTATATGTTTTGGTCAATCTTTTTGTAGAGAAGCTAGAGAAGGCATTTTGTTTGTTTATCCCGCAAAGCCCTTCGTATGGTCTAGTGGGTGCAAACAGGCTTTTGAGAGCCTTAAAGGAATTATGTGTTGCACTCCTGTTCTGACTGCCCCAGATTTTTCCTTGCCTTTCAAGCTGGAAGTTGATGCCAGCGCGATCGGAGCTGGGGCAGTTCTTCTGCAAGAGAATGACCAGGGCATCGATCATCCCGTGAGTTACTTCTCACGGAAATTCAACAAGCATCAGCTTAAATATTCCACCACAGAGAAGGAGGCTCTGGCAATGTTGTTTGCCCTACAGCATTTTGAGGTTTATCTTGGGTCAAGTGTGAAACCGATTCAGGTTTTCACCGATCATAACCCGCTTGTCTTTCTTTCCCGAATGCAAAACCACAATCAACGTCTTATGCGTTGGTCCATGATCGTCCAGGACTACAACCTACAAATATGCCATGAAAAGGGCTCTGAAAATATTCTTGCTGATGCCTTGACACGGGCTGTGTAGTCTCAAACGTGATGTTTGAGCTTATATGGGTGAGGGTGTTACGTGTCAGGGTTGTGCTCTCCCCTTCCCTCTTGTTTTCCCCCACAGGTTGTCCAATCGGCTAATTGGTTGCCACCTGCGGAGGGCCAATCAGCCAATCAGCGTGACGTCGGCCATTTTAAAAGGAGGAAGTCGGAAGAGTTCGGGGCGGTTTCTTTCGTTTGGTCTTTCTTCATGCAACCTGACCCTGTTAGATTGAAGGTTTGTGGTGAGAGGTTTGGGGTACACTTGTGCAGACACGTAGGTACTTTGTGTCTAGAAACGCTAGGTTATTGGTCGGTGCTCCCTCTGTATATGTTTTGGTCAATCTTTTTGTAGAGAACCCATTTTGTTTTATTTCCAGAGGTAGAGAGCTAGGCCTAGTTTTGTTTTCTTGATTTCTATTTGTTTGGCACGACCACAAGCTGTCCCCTACCTCTCCCACTTGATAGAGAACCTTTTTGTTGTGTTGTTAACCGCCAACGGAATAAATCTTATTTACAAACGTTACTCTTATTTTCTGACTTTTCTTTCCCATTATTCTTTGGCTGACCGGTGTTCGTTTCCCCCTTATCCCCTAGACGGAAGAGGGGACGTAACACCCACGTATTTACCCAAAAGGTATGTCTTGAGTTGATAAGATGTGCACATACTATTAGCACAATACTATTTTATTTATATTGTGGTAATAGTATACCGAAAGTATAACTTTTGGTATACTATTAGCACAATATTATTATATTTATAATGTGGTAATAGTACCACAATATAAATGTATTAATATTGTAATGTTTACATATTTGTAAAATACTAATAATATATTTCAAATATACTTAAAACACAAAAAAAGTATAAGTTAAGTGAGCTATCGGCTCATATACTTAAATTGCACTAAGTATACCTTAAGTTGTTCCAATTTAGCAAAAAAAAATACTAAATACACTTCAAGTTGTGCTGGAATACTATTTAATCACAACTCAAATATATTAAGTACAAATAGCACTCGTTAAGTATACTTATGATTAGTAGGACTTCAAGTTATACTCAAGTATGCTAAGATTAAATATACTTAGCATATTTATTTACTTGTACCAGAACCTGTTCAGCTGCCACCTGGATTTCATTTGCATCTTTGCAAAATGTCCCTGTTTTACTTCCTAAGTTATCTAACTACACCTACACAATCTATTGGAAAGCTATGCGCAGCTGGATTGAACCGTTTGTGTCGTGTACCGTATGAATATGCACATATCTGATGATGGATCAGGGAGTCTGATCCCTCTCCTCTGATCAAATCATCACACATCTGCTTGGTGACGTCTGAAAATTCCACTTGCGCAAACATTTGCTCTCTTAAGTTCATTTCATTAGAATATGAATACGATTACATAACATTAGAAACTGCTTCACGCAGCAAATTGGCTCCAGAATTAGATCATTTATTCATCCTGTATATAATACTAAAGTCTCACATGTATCTAATTCCATTTCAATGCATTTTTATGATCTTTATCTTGCGCCGACGTCTGACGCAGCACAAATAAGATGCTGTTTTACCTCGTTCTCTGTGTGCTCTCTGCTATCAGAGACATGGAGCATTGATTACATTAGTGATGTCTTTGAGTCGATATAAGTGGTGAGTCATCTAACCACCAGCTCAACCTGCCCATGCTCAGCTCTACAGGAGCCTCTGGACCAACTGAGTTGTCCCTTTTTCTTTTTATAATGTTCTTACTTAGTTCTTTTACCCACATTTTCAATTAAATATGAATACAAGTTGCCCATATATTAATAAATATAAGGAGCCCTGGAGTCAGAGGGTTCAAAGTCCTACTGCACATAGAATACATACTCTTGTGTGTTCTTCCTGCACAGACTGTGAACTCGATGTTTTATTCTTTATGAAGATCTTCATCATAACAACCCCAACGTGCCCAAACACCATGTTAACCTACTTCTTGACCCCCTTCACTTTAATTTCATGGTAAATAAATTTGCTTCTCGTGGACATCTACACTTTTAATTTCATCTAATGAAAAAATACGAGACGGAGGGTTATTCATTTTCCAAATAAGATGCTCTATGTATCTTGCTGAAGGCAAATAAACACATCTTTATGGTGTAATTTAACCAAGCCATTGATTGTTTTCATTGGTGTAGCTGAGTCACAGTGACGTGCGGGCGAGCTGTGGAACAAGCTCAACAGCAGGATAGCGAGTAGGTGGCGTGCAGGTTGCCCCTGAACCGTCACTTGAAACAGGAAGTGGTTTGAACCTGCGCCTCAGGTGAGTCATTGACCTACATGAATGCACCGAGGATGTATTTCACCTTCAGTGTTACAGGCCTCGCTGAGCCGCTTAGTGCTTGATTTGCCTCAGCCTTTGTGCCATTCTCTGCAAAAAGTTATCGCTGGTTAAAAAAAAAAAAGTTAAACGTAGCAATCTGCCTCCGTTTTTAGACAAGAACGATGCGTGCTCGAGTTTGGAGCGCATCGTGTTCTACACAATGTGACGCGATGGTAACACAGTGACAACATGTGCAAATAACGTCGCTATTCCCGTCACTTTGAGAGAAGCATGATGTCTCACAATGTGGTTGTTGTGCTGAAGAAAGGGGAATTCAAATGGGTAATTTTCTTCTCAGCAGGGACAGGAATTTCAGTAATGTGGGTAAAAAAGACATTAAAACTCTGCTAAATGATTACAGTTGATGTATAAATTGCCCCAAAAGGTTGCGCGAGTAGCACTACGAAGGGGCTTTTTTTTAAGCGAAGCAACATTTTATTCAGTGTAGGTAAGTCTGTGGCGTCTCAGTGTGATTAGCTTCGGCTGGCAGGAAGATTATGTTGTGGACTGTCAAGAAACCTTTCACTCAATAACCCCATCACATTTTTAATTCCACCAGCACATTTACAAGTCTCTCCTCCACACTTTACAACCAAACACATTTTCCTCCCTCAAAAAAACCCCTCATTTTTCCCTTCCTCAGTAGAGTGAATCAAAAAGCTAGCGTTGGCTTATTCTCTCCTGCTCTCTCTCTCTCAATCAGCAATTTTTCCCCTTGATCTTTTATTCATATGATTAAGTCTGTTTATCACCAGACTGTTCATTCTACATTTCAGTATATGATGAGACCATCTTTGAAGTTGGCGATGCTGCAGTGGAATCACTTTGGCGAACAACAGTCTTCTTTTTTCTTCTTCTTTTTCACCAATTATTGTTTGGAATTGATCCACTTTCCATCTGGTTTCAAATTGTTTGACCCGGAGAGTAAAATGCACACGCAGCAGTTTCCACATGTTGTTTGTTATTAAAGCATTCACTGGAATATTTTCCAATCTTTAAATGAAAGAATTATGAAACGCTTCCAAGCTTCCCGGCCCGTAAACTGGCTTTGGCTTGTGTCACCCAGAATCTCTTTCATGAACATATTTATTTGGTACCCAGTGATTCAGTATTCATGCAATTTTCCTTTTTTTGTTCTGGCTTCTGTGCTCCTCAAATCTATTTCTTTATTTTTGGCCTGGTTGTTATACTGCTTTACCCTGGCTCCTCTCCTCCGTCTGTCACTCTGCCTCCTCCCCCTGCCAACTACCTCCATTCATCCTCTCTTCTGCCTGTTTGTCCTTCCCTGTCTTCCTCTCATTCACATCTGTTTTCTATCTCCCACCTTTATGTTTGCCACCATCCCTTAATCAATATATTTAACCCCCTTTCCCTCCTCTTCTCTCTGTCTCTTCCATGTCAGACTTTTCCCCGGAAGACCAAAAGGTATGAAGAATGTTCGATGTCAGATGTATGAACAAAGCACATGCACAGGGATCTGATAGAAATATATAAAACCTAATGAGCCAAAGATATCCGAGTGCGGTGCACATGCAGTAATGAGGTGAAGGACTTAGGAAAGAGCAGGTGTATATTCATGAGGTAAAAGGTAGATGTAGCTGTAGGGTAATAGGTCACGTGGGAGGAAAAGACAAAACATTGTGTGATTCGTATACTTTATGAAGCTTTTCATGGACTCAAAATTGATCAAAAATGGTTTTGATGTTTTCTATGTCACCTTTTATCCATATTTACTCAGACTGAACCACTTGCCATGACTTGTAGCTCAGTGTTGCCCTGAGCCAAAGCGCTAGCATGGCGCTGACGATGATCTTAGCAGGCATGCCAGTGGAACTGTCAATGCGGGTTTTTGTCAGGATGCCGTCATGTAACCTGCTACACGATGAGGTGTGAAGGTGCGCTTTTGTGTAATTGCGAGATCCGTGTCACGCCCGGCAATTGATTCATCATCAAGGGAAAAGCGCGCCTGCATTTCAAACACCAACCTCTACATTTTTTTTGGGAGATTTCAACTATTACTCATTGATGAGCCGTCATCTCCGGGCAGTGGAATGAACCGGAGATAATCCACATCAGCACGGTGCCTGAATTAATACATGAATATGTTTTTTACTCAATAGATCTCACAAGGAAACGCAAGCATGAAGAAACACATAAAACAGCAAATGGACATTTGTTTGGAATCCATCTTTTCCATGCCCCCAAAAATACCCGTCATCACACATTAATCCATCTCCAACCCCCTCTAACGTCTTACTCACATGCACAGATATTTCCCCTCCAGTTTTTTTTTTCACCTGCACACACCTTATAGCAGGGGCCCCTGTGGGTGCTGTAAGGAAGCAGACCCAGAGCGATGGAGCAGCTAGAACCCAACAGTGGATTAGCGGCAGTATGTGAGAGAGGCCAGATCCAGACATATTCCTCCGGGGAAGTCAAGCCAGATAATCTGACCCCGGCGCTTACTCTATCAAACCCCTGCCAGCTACACTTTGCCACTGCACACAAGCGCACAAAAACAAAATATAACCCAGGCGTGAAGATTTCAACTTAGATGTATGCCGAAGTGTGCGGCATCGCTGCACATTCACATGCAAAGGGGCCGACACGCAAATAAAACATAACCCGAGCGTGAAGATTTCATCTTAGATGTATGCCCGGGCTTCATCTGCATGAAACAGGCATACACGCGTTTTAGTGTGTGTCCCTGAGGGGGAACATGTGTTCCACAAACAGCCCTTTTTATTCACACATGTGCATGCACCTGTCCATACCATGCACATGTACAACATGCACACACACACATGCACCCAACGGAGCCCCCGCCGGGAAGACAGGGGACCTTTTGGCCCCTGTGTGACACGAAAACCAGGCGTCAGTTCTCATATATGGCCGCTGCTAATCAGAACATGCTGCCCAGATTCACAAGTACAACAGCCCGGGTCCCCGAGGGGGAAACAGAGCCGGTGCAGTCACTGCAGCAGGAGCCGACTGGCTGCTCCTCTGGGTGGCTGGTTTGCTGACTGGATCCAATCTTTTTTTTTGATGCAGTGGCCAACAAAGAAGAGTAGATTCGATACTTGAATTCCCCTTTCAGGATGAGATGCACACACATGCAAACGTTTGTTTCATGCACAAAGAATGCTTCACCATCAAGGTTCAAGGTTTTTATTTTGCCATTTGTGCCTAAACCAACAATCCAGAAACATTGGAATGTTTTGTGCAGGGCTCTCTGAGTCAGTTTTGAAAATAAAAACACACTATAATAAGAAAGAGAAATATGAAAACACTATATATGCGGTATACGTACAAGAAAGGTATTAGATGCATTTGTTTTATAAATAGACTAGGTATATTACATGATTTCACAGATATATCACATATTGCACATGATAAGTGAGGTAGTGTTTGGTTATTTTACGCCTATTTCAACCGTTTTGTTTTGTCATGCTTGCTGCATGTGCAATAGTGTTCATTTGGCATGTATAAACTGCACACACACACACACACACACATGCGCAGAGATGCTGACCAAAACAACAGGAGGATCAGGGAGGAGGAGGTCTGATTGCTCATCAGGCGGCGAGCGAGAGCGGGCGAAAGGCATCAATACGACCGCAGCCCGCTCCCCTGGGCCCACCTGTCGATTACAGTGGTGAAGACAAGCTGCCTGGCGCCTCGATCCATTCCCAGCAGCCTCCACTGGGCCTGTAGACACCTGAAGAATCCTGATGCCGGGAGGGAATAAGGGACCTTCCACTTCACACTGGCAGATACACAGTGGTTTGCCTCTGCTGCATAAACCATTCAGATAAACAACTCTACAGAGAAATGGAGGGAGGATACACATATATCACTCATGTGGCAGCGATTCAGTTTGTAAAGATAGAATGAGATAGATCACAGTAATATCAAGCTGTCCACAGAAATATGTAAAATGAGACTTTCTCAAAGAGCTACAATGCACTGCATTGAAGCTGGCAAATAGACAATAAATACAGAATAAAACACAATTCACAGAGTACAAAGAGTGAAATCACAAATACATCTCAAGGCATTACAATTGCAACTGTGGTATTTATCACCATTTGCTCTCCGTGGCGATCTATGTTTTTCTGAATATTTGGCCAAAGGACAACACTCCCATTGCCCTCTGCTGCCTTATAATTAGACAAAATTAGAACCGGATCAAGCTGTTTTCTCCCATTTATCCTCCCACGGGAGCGCAGGGGTGGGAGGTTTGCCCAGCTGACCTTGGACCGAGAACAGAAACATGAAAAAAGATGAAATTACAGGCAGCAGATATGCACTTTAGACTGGGGTCTTATAGTATGAAGCGCATATGTTTTTCTCTGTAGGTTTTCTTATCCAGTCAGTCAATCAACTGTTAAAATAATTCATAAATAGTGCATTATTCTGAGGCACATGATTTGTCAGTTTCAAAGCAGATGCTGTAGTTTCAAACCCTTTAAAAACAGTGTACGAAAATCCCCCTGCTCCTATTATCAGACAAAAAACAACAACATATTATCTCCGGAACCACATCGTTGTTTAACTTCATTTAAATTGCTATAATACCGCAACCCTTGTGAGAAGAAACATCTGGTGTGAAACATCATTAAAGTAACCGTTAAGTTTAAGTATTTACGTAAACTCCATTTTTGAACCGAACGACACCGTTTTTTGACTGAAACTCCGTTGAACACCCAAATGCTGTGTTCTACTATGATTTTTGTAGATTTTTGTTGTGACCGCTTGAGGAAGCATTTTTTGGGAAATCTTGCTCATATCGTGCTGGATGTTCATAGTTATGATTAAAATATCTTTTAAAAGTGATTTTTTTTGCAGATATACATTTTTTTCCAGAGACTTTACTGAACAAATACATACAATAAACACAAGTATTGGAATTAATTTAGGGTTCCTACGACGACTCAAACACAGGGGAAAAGAAAAAAGGTATAGAGCCAAAATTGGTTCCAAGGTTTTTAAAGGTTTAAAGTAATAAAGGTTCTGCTTTCATCACCATGGACAGCGCTCCCACTGTAAGTTACTGGGAAGCCTGGCTTCTGATTGGCTTCCCAGTAACTTACAGCGCTCCCACTGTAAGTTACTGGGAAGCCAAACTGGCGTCTGTTTGTCTTCCCCTCAGACACAACAGAGGCTCAGGGTTCATTTATTCGGTTTCTTCATGAACTCGCCCTGCTGACTTCAAGCTCATAAATCTTACCAATACTGGGGCAAAGGATATGGATTTCCATGGAGGTCATTGCAGAGAGACAATTATTAAGTGGGCAATATTCAAACCAGAAGCCGCGTGCACATAAGTGATTTAAACCTCATCTGAGAGCCAAGCTCTTTCCACAGCTGCTGCTCTTATTCAGATGGAATAAGAACCCATAGCGCACTGGAATCAGCTGCTCTGGAAACCCTGAATGTGTTCCTGACTGAATATGCAATCACGGCCTGTTCCTTTTCCCCTCTCTCCGTTTTTACAAAGTAGAGGTCGGCGACTCTTCCAAAGCTAGGTGGCAGAAGAGCCCCACTGCAGCGGAGGCGCGCCATCACCACCCCGTCTTTTGCATTGCAGATTGCCCAGTATAGTCCCATCGCTCCCAATAACAGCTCCGCTCCATCTCCAAAATGAAAATCACGAGTTATGTGTGGGATTGCCTAGCAGGCGAATTTCTTTCATCCGGTTGTTCGGGGACGGGACGGCGCCTCCTGCCTGAGTGTCATCCAACACCATCCAACACCCGACACCCACCCTCACGCGCACATAAACCACATGCTGTCATTAACAGAGTTCATTTCTTTTTTTTTCTCCGAGATTTACAATCGTCCCATAAAGACGTGGCTCTTCCTCCCTTGTTGCCACCCACACCTCTCTGTTCCCACTTCATGATTTGTTAGCCGCGCATCAACCACATCATACTTACACAGGACGCTCTCTCTCTCTTCCTCTCTCTCTCTCTCCCTCCTCCTCCTCCTCTTCCTCCTCTCCGCCACCTTTTCTCTCTCACTCTGCGCGGTTCAAATGCCGATCGATAACGGCAGCATTCAAAGACAAGGCTAGACTCCTCTCTCTCTCTCTGCCCTCAGCCGGTTGATAAGGGATTTAAAAACAAGAAAAAGGAAAAGGACAGATGTTGAGCAGCAGACGCCAGAGCGCCGCGCCGGAGACGCGCACACTTGATGCCCCTCTCAGCAGAGATGGTTGAGCCCTCGTCCAGGTTGCTGTGGTCCTCTCCCCAAATCCAGTCTCGCTCACTCCTCTCCCATCAGCTGACATAGCGGCGGGCGGCTCAGCCCGTTCCTCCTCCGAGAAGAGGATCTACTTCAACCCAGCAGAGCTGCAGGTTTCACATGCGTTAGTTGAGAACATGAAGGGGATTTACAGAGACGGATACTACGACGGATCTATCGAGCTGCGGGACGTTTTCAACAGGAGATGCGTTAAATGTGGCCGAGGGGACTTTGTTCAAGCCAAAACGATGAGGATTAGGACGGGGATTGTTTTTTGGAACCTCATCTTTTCACTGATGTTCACTTGTGTGAAAGGTACGAGCCACTGCAGCAAGCCTCTGTGTTTTTTTTTTCTTTCTTCTGACGCGCTTGGTGTGTGCGTGTGTGTGTGTGTGTGTGTGCGTGCGAGAAATCAAAAAAAAGCTTGAACGTTACAGACGTGCGCAAAAAAATAGGCTACCACGGTTTACTGGATAGAGTTTCCACCGGTTTGGCGCTGAATGCGGGCTTTGACTGAGTCTCAATAGAGATTCCTGCGGTAGCCTACGCGTCTCCTAATAGCCTACGTGAGCTGTTTCGCTTAGTAGGCTAACTAGTGGCTTGTTGGGACGCAAGTGCATGCACTGCAGGATTGCCCATAGGATGCGAGAGAGATTCCTATCTGTTGAGGCTATGCAGCCGTCCGCCTTTCCCTCTTTTCTGGGTCGAGTTTTCAAGTATTTATGTGGGATTTGCGTCACGCCGACGTCTCACCAGAAACCCAACTGGAACAATTTAGGGGGCCGAGGCAATTAGTAGTGTGGAAGCAATGTGTCCACTGGTGTTTGTGGGACTTGCCAGTGCAGGCAGGTGTAAGGTGGGCTTGTTGGTATTCTAGTGCTCTTACCATTTGAATCCTGGCTCTACAGCTGGTGAGGTAACTGATAGCTACATTCATGCAGAACGATGACAGTTGCATCACTCATCACTGAAATATCAGTTTACACAGTTCTTAAAATGACAGGAAATAAATCTGTGAAAGCAATTGTTGCTTATTTACCTCTCTGTAATCACCATTTGCTCATTTACTGTCCACTGACATCTAGACAGCATTTAGAGGAAATGTGATAAACACTTTGTTGCTCTCTTGCAGTGCGAGTTACATGTGGATTATATATGTGTGTGTACGTGTGTGTGTGTGTGTGTGCGTGTGTGTTGCTCTCTGTCTTTGTGCATCATATATAAGCTCTGTAATGTTACCCTCACTGTGTTAAATTCTCATTTCTCAACGAAAATTAAAGCCAAAGGAAAAAAAGGCAAATCCAATTCATCCCTCAACATGTTTTTATTCTCGATATGCTTGTGTGTACGTGCGTGTGTGTGTGTGTGTGTGTGTGTGTGTGTGTGTGTGTGTGTATTTGTATTCCAGGACATTTTATATGTGAATGCACGGCAGTTAATCTGTCAAACGCACGTATGGCCGGTCTGAGTATGGGCACTGACAGATATCAATTTACATGCAGATTGTTGGCCCTGTGAGTAATTCTCGTGTCCGTCTATCGGGGAGGATGAATTGTGCAGCGGCGCCCACCAAGAATGAGCCGAGTCGAGCCGAGCAGTCGGGCACAGAGCTGTTTCTTCACCACCCACATTGTGGCAATGTCAAACCTCGAGGCCGCTGCCAATCCTCCTAGTTCTGTTACTTATTAGGGAGCCAGCCAGCCGTGGACTGGGGAGGAGGATGAGGAGGAGGAGGATGAGGAAGAGGCCTGGGTCCTCCTGCCTGTTGGAAAAGAGCAAAGGAAATAGTGACACAGACCAAGAGGGAACCGTGGGCCACCTGTGGTTCTGCTGTGCTGACAGGTGACACCATGTTTGCAGAAGTTAAAGAGATAGAGATATGGCCTGTGACTCACTTCTGCTGCTCAGATAATGATGCTGCTGCTGCAAAAAAAAAAAGAGGCCTCTATCTAGCAAAGTTTGTATAACACCGCTTTGCTAGAGGGGCTTTTTTCATGTTAGATTATTTTTGAACCAGGATCCGTGTGTGTGGGTGGTGCACAGTTCTCAGTTATCTCAGTCACCTGTCTGATTCTTTGGCTCTCTATATTATAACGTGGCATTTAGGGACATTTAGCAACTTGGTTTTGCAATTAATAAAACAGCACAGTGGTGTTTGACGAAGAACATTATAAGTTTTCATTGCAGCACCAAACATCTGAGGACATCCACTGCAACTGTGTCACCTAATCCTCTGGGAACTTAAAAAACTGCTTGACACAGACACAAATTTAGGAAGCAAAGTTGCAGGAACTGTTTTTTTTTATTATTTAAATAGAGCAAAAGACCTGGGTCAAATACAAATTGAATTCCTCAACACTGATACTGAGCCCTTTTACTGTATCTTCTCTGGAGCTCAACAGCTGTGCTGGCCTATTAATTCCCACCAAAATCCCACTCCATCCATCAACTGGACGACGATCAGTCACGTCCACAATAATGAAAGAGTCCCGGAGCAGAGAGCGCCCCAGTCTCATGACACATGCTTGTGTAAGCAGTGGATAATACGAGGAGGGAGCAGATATATGACGTTACGGGCCACAGCTTCCCGGATCTGCCCTTTTAAATTGTTTATGGTTATTAGAATATTTCTCATTGAAACTGATGAATGTCACGCTATACTTTATCTTTATATCCGTCTCAAACGGTACTTTGCGGATCTGAATTTATTCAAATATCCAGTGTCAACAGTCCCGGATAATGAAAAGCAGGATGATTGTCATGGGAAGTCGGAGGGACACCTCAGGAGAGGACAGACAGAGCGCCCGGGCACTGGCCTGCTTCCCGCGCTGACATTAACACGTCAAATGACAGCCGACGATTAATGATCGTGAGCAGATTGTGGAAAATTGTCCATCTGTTGTGTCCCGCCGCTGTTTCTTCTGATTACAGTATTCATCAAATTTTCCTGCTAGCTTCTAGAATTTGTTAAAACGTAGGCCTATTTGTGATTTTATTCTTTTAAACAATATATCAAGCCAGTCACTAATTGCTGGTAATCAGTGGGGTTCTGCACAGACAGTAATCTGACCACTGAGCCCTTGATGAAGACTTTCTCTCAATGTGATTATGTAAACAGGCTGGAAAGGCTGCTGGGGCTAATCAGGATTACAATTTGTCCGTGTAATTATGCGCTATCTACGGGGACTTTGCGGTATTATCCCACTGCCCCTCAGGTTCTTGACCTCCACAACAGGAGAAGATATTACCTGAGTTCAACTGGAACCAGTTTCTATCAGCAGAACAAGCCGGTTCCTCTACGGTCCTGGAAAGATCTGCAGGCCAAGCTCAAACTTAACCTTTTAAAATCCAATCCCCCCCCTAGGGGGGGCAGACTGAGCGATTGCTATATAAAACTAGCTTGTTTTATGAAAAAAAAAGAGCCCAGAACTGCTGTATTTGGATGTATTAACACCATAAGTAATATACAAGTGAAATACATGGTTTGGTACATGAAAAAATTCAAATGTCACAGATGCACGCAAATGCAAATTTTGGAGACTGAATATTTTGTTCTAAACCCTCTCTAATTTTGTTCTGCTTCACTTTATCAAAGTCAACCTTTGCAGAGAGAATGTTCACATATTGGGTTCAAAAGAATATTTGGGTTCAAAGAAATAATCATCCTGAAAGAGATTTTTTTATAAGCGGACCTGAAACCTTTTCATTTTTTTTTCTGTGTGTCATCTTCATTTACTCTTAACCAGTAACATATAGACTGATATTTACACATCTGAACTAAATCTCACATGTGTACCTTTTATTATAACACCAACATTATTCAAATAGCCCTAGTGGTTGCAGAGATACACCCTTTTTAGTTTGGGTATGACATTTTTGAGAAAAGGGCCTAAAAATATTTTTTTATTTTTTATTTAAGACCCTTATCTAAGTGATTTTGACTTAGAATAAAGGAAGCGGTCGCTGCTCGCTGCCTTTCATTCAATGAACGAACAAACACGTGACCAAAATGCTGCCTTTTTTGATGTGATGTGTATTTTACTGCATCTATTGTTGCCGCTGTGATCTGAGGTTGTTTTCCTGTTGTGTGTTGGATGCTTTTTGAGCCTTGGTTTCACTTATAAAAAGAGGTTTAATTCTTGAAGTGACTTCCTAGTTAAATAAAGGTTATATGTAACCGGAGGGAACAATGTCCCATGTCCCAGGATGCAGGAACAGTTTGACTCCTCGGCTTCCCGATGGCTCTTTTAGCGCTGACATCTCACTGGATAGCCCTAGCGGTAGAGCAGAGTAACACTCGGCTCAACCCGTGGCTCCAGGCCCGGGCCTGGCCCTGAGATGTTTGCTGACAGGTCCCTGCGAAGGTCGGATGTAGTTTGCTGGTTCTGATTAAGTCAGTTCTTCTCAGGTGTCAGTTTCAATACAAGCAGTATACTCTTGAGAGGGAGAGATTGGCAATATCTTGTCTTCGGGAAGAAAAGTAGCTCACCGTTTGTTGAGATTAAGTGTAATAGGCTGCACATTCAAGGTGGACTGATTTCTGCGCCTTAGGTGGAGGTTTCAAGGTATCCACGGATAATACTATATTCATTTGTTTGGCCTTATCCATACACTCTTTTGAGCCCACTCTTTTGAGCCCTATAGAAATAATATAATAATAATATCAGGTTACAAGGTACAAATCAAGAAAAAAACATGTTAGGTATCAAATTAAACATAAAAATCAGTTCTACAATAATATATAATTCCCATGTACAACCTCTAAACACAACTCAAACAATAAATAGGATTAGGGGTTGTTTAAAGGGCTACAATCTAGAAAACCTATCAAGTAAATAAACCAATAACGGCATGCCGCATGTCAAATTGCATGTGTTCATTGAAGCACAATAATAGTTATATTCTTGTGGATGTTTTCCCCATTCATCTTGTAGAAGAATGCATCCACAGTAGACCATTCTTCCAGCCTTATTGACTTCATAACCTGTTGCCCACGTAAACTTCATGAATCTTCCTCCGCAGTGTCCGCCGCTGCTCTTGTTTGTCTCGGTGGGTTTTTGAGATGTGACGGGGGAGAGCAGGCCGGGGCGAAGCATGGCCGGGGAAACAAAGTGGGGTGATGTGGAGGTAATCGAGGAGGTAGACTGCTTAGTGGAGGCTGCTGTGATTCCACAGCATATTTCACAGCAATTAAAATGGTAGGTGTGGATAGCTTAACGGATACATGTTCAGACTCTCAACTGCACCACTTTGCCATCAGTGTTGAGGAGGAAGCGCTGCGTATTCCTTCTAGTTAGAAAAGAGACGGAGACGAGTAAACCTTGTTGCCTGCGAGAAGCTCTCAGATCAGCAGCATCGGAAATTATTGATTTCTTCCCAATGCTGTAAATTTAACAATTGATTTGACTGTATTTAAGTGCTGCCTCTTCGGTACCTCATGCAGTGTATTTTCATCATGTGAAAAAACGTAATATATGATTGACTAGGGTTCCATGCTGTGTGAATTGGCCTTTGGCCCTGGCCTTAAGAGCTGCATCCATCAAAGCACTTATTCATCTATCGTTTTTTTTCCGTCTACAGTTTAAAACCAAGTCTAATTTTGGTCATAAAAGCATAATCAAGGACAGCCAGTGTCAGTGAGACGAAGAAGCTGCCAGCCAATATTATTAAACTGCAGTGACAGCGGTTTCAGACCTGCAGTTTCAGGCCGACCTGTGGAATTTAAAAGCGTTGACGGTAGCAGTAATAGCGATAGGCGGTAAAGTTATAGCTCCTTTATTGTGCCTCCTACATGCAATTAGCGTTACAACTGTGGTGTTTTTTTCATTTTGTGTTGTCTGAGATCTTGTATTTGATGTTTTATCATGCAAACTGTATTTTTTGTTACAAAACAAGTATATTTTCTGTTGTGTTGGAGGACGAGTATAGCTCACACGGCCTGTGGTGCCCTTGTGTGTCCTCTGTGTCCTCGTCGGAGGGTGAAGGACGAGGGTCTTGTGTGCATTCATTTGTTGGGGAAAAAACTAAACAAGGGGATGATGCAGAGGCAGAAAGATAATTTAAATTGTATGTAGACTTAGGGCTCGAGTTAGAACGGACATTATTTGCCCATTAATCAATTTGTCAATCAACGGAAAATGAAGTGGCAACTTTATAATAGTAAATAAATGATTGTTATTCTAAGAATTACAAAGGTGGTTGTCGTGTAAAGAGTTGAAGTATTTATTTTTTTGCCATGCATGATTGTAAACAAAACATCTGTTTGGTTTTGGAATAAAATAAGACCGACAAGACTTTTGAAGAGATCATTTTGGGCTGTAGGACATTCTGAAATATTTTTTTTAGTTAAAAAATATCAATTTATTAGTAGAGAAGATTATTGGCAAAGTAATCAATTATGAAAAAAATATATTACTTTTCCGTATCTGTTTTTTTCTAATAATATAATTGTTTGTATTATTGCCATTTTGGCTATTTAACACTTTAGCTGATTTTTCTGATTGTCCAGTGTCTGACAAACTTCCCAAATGTTAAGAGCTTATGGAGGTTCAAAGAGGAAAATTGACATTGATTCCCACAAAAATATTTTGGTGTTTCACAGCCACAAACTGAATTGTATTTCTATTTAAGTATTTAATAAACGCTGCAGACAAAGTAATGTTCAATTCATGCATGATGCATTCTGCCTCTTCGTGTTGAGATCCACATGTCCACATCTGCATAAACGTCTCCTGAAGGCGGAGCATGGCGGCACGTATAGATCTGCTGCAACACATTTCGGGAGAATCATGCCAGCCAAATGTTAATTAGACGGTTTGCAAGTTTGTGATTGAGTTTCAAGCGAGTTCCATGCGGTGGTTTAAAAAAAAAAAACACGTCCTCGCTCTGTGAGCGGGCTGTTAAGTGGAAGAAGATGTTTTCCGCTTGGAAAGTGGAAGCAGCAGAGTCTTGTTTCAGCTTCTGTTTTTGTCTTTAAATATAAAAAGAGAAGATTCTTGTTCCGCCTCCTTCTCTTTCTCCTTTTTTTCCCGGAGAAAGTGAAGTGTTGATGTTTTTGTCTGTTTGGGAGATCGGAGGCGAGAGAGACAGGCGTCCTATAATGTGTTGTTGGCTCGGCTTCCTGTTGTACAGCCGCTCTCTCAGTGGTAGCCTGGCATCAGGTGCAATATGGCTCAGTAGCCCTTTGAGGAGGTATTGGTGTCTAGCCATAAAATACTGTATCTGCAGGGAAGTGGGTGAAGCACCGGCAGCATGCAGACGCTGGGAAACAGTTATTACACTCGGCTATTCAAATGCACAACTTCTGTTATTTCCTTGTGCAACGGCGTGTGTGTGGTGTGTGTGTTTGTTTTGAGCCAGCTGTGTCTCAGTGTGGCAGTGTATTTGATTTTTACTATTTCTCACCTCAGTGGTTGGCAATTTAAAACCACCAAATGGAATATTTCAGAGCCCTTTCCCAAATTGCAGTGACACACTCACGAGGTAATATTCATTCTCTAGAAAGTCCTTCTACTGTTTCCGTTGTGTGGAGCCCATTTCCCTTTCATCAGGCATACAGACAAGCACAGTGAGGGGCTGCAATAATGCACGTCCTATCGGTGTGAATTGTGAGGCCGCAGCACAGCCATGCAGATAAACATCCTTCTCTCCGGGGACATCAATTTAACATTTCTGTCTACTAAGGTTACTGTCAGGGTCCTTGCAGTCATCATTGTTGTACTCCTGCTTGCGCTGAGGACAAATTATTTTCTCCTGCCTCCATATTTTACGTCTGTTGCTCGGAGTTTGGCTTGTCATAGATCTAAGAGAAAAGTGCTTGGATTTCTAAAAACCAAATTACCACCAAATATAACACCTAAGTGCTGCAGCAGCGCTGATTTGATACGAGGCGGGCCCTGAAGATTCATGATCTGAAGGGATGACAGCAGCCAAGTAAGAAAAGGTGTCATTTTTTATTTCCCTCTGATCAATGGTTATGTTCAACACACTCTTAAATTCTAATTTCCTCTTTCTGGCGCGCATAAATCAATACTCAACGGACTGTCTTCGTATAACACTACCGTTCTTCTTTGTTGTGGTTCGTAAGACGTGTGGATACTTTGCAGCAAATAAAGCCGGGATGTTCGTTGACCTTTGTTGTGATTGGTAAGGGCTCTATCTTTCCAGTCGGTGCTCTGTAACCAGGCATCGCTGATGGATATCTCTATATTGGCTGACTCACCTTTAAGGTCAGGTGCAAATCAATGTTGTTTTTTTGTACTTTAACTTTGATTGCTCGCAGTGCCGCTGTTGCCTCCCCCTCTGTTTGTGATAGGCCATCATCATGAACAATGATGAAATGCCACCCGGAAGAAGAGGTGTCCTTGACTAAGCGTACACCGCAGTCAATCGCAAGGAAATGGAGTATCAAGCAGGGAGAAAATAATACATGCCAAAAATAAATCAAGAAGAGGAGCTTGAAAGCGCATAGCTCAGTAGGCTTGTGGATATTGGGCTCAGGATTTGTTTGAAGAAAGATACTGTGATGTATGAAGGGTGAAGGCAAAACACTTTTTTGTGCATACATCAACTGGTGGTCCAAGTGTGGTTCAAAGCGAGGCTCGTTTATTTTTAAAACTCTGAAATTGTGCATTTTAGTATTGTTTAGTTATTCATTTAATCATGCATTGATTTATTCAAATTGTTGCGTTTGCCTGCACATCATGAGTGTTTGCATTGAGTCACACAGCATCCGTATCCTCTTAAAATCCAATCCCTCCCTAGGGTGAGAAGACTGAGCGATTGTTATATAAAACTGTAAATCATGACCCAAAACTGCTGTATTTGGATGCATTGAACACCATAAGTAATATACAAGTGAAATATATGGTTTGGTACATGAAGAAATTCAAATGTCACAGATGTGCGCAAATGTACCCCAATGCAAATGTTGGAGACCTCGCCTAAATTTGATCAAATCTTATCAAAGTCAACCTTTGCAGAGAGAATGTTCACATATTGTGCTATGATTTGGGTTAGAGAATGTTCACATATTGTGTTATGATTTGGGTTAGAGAATGTTCACATATTGTGCTATGATTTGGGTTAGAGAGTGTTCACATATTGTGCTATGATTTGGGTTAGAGAATGTTCACATATTGTGCTATGATTTGGGTTAGAGAATGTTCACATATTGAGCTATGATTTGGGTTAGAGTTGGACCTTACAGCTGCATCATTTCAAAGAAATAATCATCCTGAAAGTCATTCTTTTATATGCGGACCTGAAACCTTTTAATTTTTTTCTGTGTGTCATCTTCATTTACTCTTAACCAGTAACATATAAACTGATATTTACACATTTGAACAAATTATCACATGTGTACCTTTTATTATAACACCAACATTATTCAAATAGCCCTGGTGGTTGCAGAGATGCACCCTTTTTAGTTTGGGGATGACATTTTCGAGGAAAGGGCCTAAAAATAGGTTGATTTTCTATTGGTTATACTGTCACTATTAATTAGACATACTATTTATTTAGAAGTGTAATTGCCCTTGAAACAGAAGCATGTCATGAGTGTGTGAGAGACTGAAGGAACAAGTCCACCTCTACCTTCTCTGGGCTCAGTGCATGACACTGCCTCACTACAATAACATCAGGGGTATGATTACAAAGTGATGAATCGTGTCTGGTGCGGCAGTAGCTCAGGTGGTATGGAGCATGTTGGCGATTACTCATAGGGTGGCTCAATCCCGGGCCCTTCTTTCCCATTTATTGAAGTGTCCTTGAGCAAGACAACCAACCCCAAATTGCTCCAGATGTATGTGTGAAAAATGTAAGCCGCTTGGGTCGAAAAGCATCTGCCAAATGACCCAATGTGACCTCATGGTACAATTTCCCGATGCAGCATCCTTCCCTCTGACACTGTAGACCTGGGTAGTCCATCTACAGTGTCCGATAGACCTCGCCTAATGTCCTTACAGAGAGCCTGCAGCTGCTCGCCTCTCGCTGTGTTGCTTGTTCAGATATGTTACTTTGGAAAAACCCAACAAACCTAAAAGCTATACTGAGAAAAATAGTCATTGTTGTACCATTAATGCATGAGGTTTACACTGACTTGTGCCAAAGCGGGGTGCTACAACATTTATTTTATTTCCAGTGCATGGAACGCCATTAATCAAGGCACAAACACTTTCATTTCAATATTGCTCTGATTGCTCTAAGCCACAGGGTTTTGTTAGATAAGATAAACCTTATTGTCTAGTTTTGCCACATAAACTACGGGACAATAGACACAGTCAATAAAAGACAAACACCGCACAATAGACAGCAGATAAAGTCAATACAGCTGAAGGACAATATAGCAAATGGAACATACATTTGCTGCAGTCTGTTCCTCAGAATTCAAAAGTTTCACTGCCAGATGGAAGAAAGGAGTTTGTCTGCCGGTTAAATCTGCCCTGTGAGATCCTGAAGCAATTACCTGAAGGGAGAGGGTCATACTGTGAATGTTTATTTCCCAAGCCCGTTTAATCACGCTCTGTTCCAAAATAGTCGATTGGGATGGGCAATCTTTCATACCCATCAGCAATCATCCATTACCCAATGGGCTGTTTGTCACTCATAATAATTTGGATGGCAGTAAATGACTCCTCCTCCACTACCTCTACTGCACATAATCATTTCTCTTTATGGCCCGGCAACAAATCTACATTAGTGTTGAAGGACAACGTGTTGGCTGTTTACTTCTTTAGGGGGCACTTGTCCTTTCCGACACTTGCTTGTGTACTGGAAGGCCAAGATGTCGTCTCTCATAAACCTTAAATAATGTATTTAGTTAGCCTGCAACAAATGATATTATCAATATGATGCAAAATGTATTCTGCTTTTCAGAATCAATCTTATTCTCCTCACCGCACTGTGGTGCATTACCTGCTCAAAAACCTCAGTATTCACTGGGCAAGGAGGAGATAATCACATTCAGTAGTCTTGGTTCACCCTTTGCATTAGTGAAAAGCTCTGCAAGGCCAAGCACACATATAAGTATGCATGTAATCACACACAAACACGCACACATTCAATTCAAACTGACAAAGAAACAAATCCTTTCAGAAATCTCATCAGGGTATAAGAGACAACTGCCTTTCTTGCCGCCTGCGTCTTTCTCGGCGAGCATAACAATCGGTTATGAGCATCAAAGGTGTGGCATGGTGAAAAATGTAGTATTTGTGTGCATATCCAAAAAGGCCAGGGGTAAATGTAACTATTTGGGGAACAGCTGGGGCTGTTCTTGAGCTGTCTGTCAGCCCGCTGAGGCCCGTCTTTTTTCAACCAGACTTGTGCATTATGATACTGATTCATATTTCTCATCCGCGTTTCCCCCACTGTGCAATCACAGCATGTTGTTAATTTGGTTTCTCACCACAATTTACGGTCGGGCGTTGCAGCATGGGCGCTAACATGGGATCGGGGGAGAAAACCCCGGGGGAGTGCGTTTCGCAATTGAAGTGATGATAGAGGTCGCAACGGAAAAAAGGGGATGGCGGTGGAACTCAAAGAAGACACACTGAGCGGTAAAGGGATGTAACGCATGTCCGTCATCCTGTACGGCGAAGCACGTCTTGTTGTTTTCCGTCATTTTTCTGTTGAAGACGAACGATTATAATGATCTGCTTTTTTTACATGCAGTTCTTATGGAGATGGTAGGGGATTAACATATTTCAAACTCATGTGATTCGTAGCATTGAAAAGGGGGATTGTGATTCATAATTGAAAGCTCATGGAAAAACAAGTGGGGGCAATAGATGGGGGGGTCAATTAGCTGAAGAGGCAATTCATACAAAAGTTGAGTGGGATGAAGAGAGGGTGATACTAAAAGGATGAAAGGAGTACGTAGATCTGAGAAGGAGAAACAGGGAGAGAGAGGCGGAAAGAGGTAAATTAATATCTCGACAATGAGCATCTGTTCTGTCGTCTTCGGGACATCAGAACAATCAGCCGCACAAACACTGCGGAGCGGCTCACATAAACAGCATTACTCTGAACACAAGTTATCTAATATCTTGACAAACACGGAGACATTTCAGGGACTAACGGAGCTCTCTGGGTGCTTTCCTTCTCGTTCTAAACCCCCGGCTACTATGCCAGGATCCTCTTTCCCAAATACTATTCAACGGCATCTGATGATCAGCAACCTCCGCCACCTTCCGCCTTTCCTTATCCGCTTGATCCGCAGTTTCCTCAGTGACAGATGTGGCCGTCAGGGTGGGCAGCACCACATCCCCCATCATTACAGTCAACGTCGGAGCTCCCACGAGAATGTGTTCGGAGACAGAGTCCCTTGTTTTCGGCCCTCTTGCGTTGCAGGATACTTCAAACATTCTGATGACGAAGCCGTTCTGCATACCTAGCGGCGCAAAGCGAGTCACCTCCTCCTCAATGTCACCGAGGCGGAGGAGCTCGTCTTTGACACCCGCCATAAACTCCGCGGCTTTTTTTGCCACGCTTTCGACGACGTCCAGCCAGTGGAGATGGGGGGGGAGAGCTTTAAGTACCTCTGCATCATCCTGGACAACAACCTGAGTTATGATCGCCGCAGCACAGACATCCAGAAACGCTGTCAACAGAGACTCTCTGCCATAAAAAAAACAAAAACGTAGGGCTCTCTGTACTGAAGTATTATTGAAGCCAGTCGCCATGTAACTTGTGCCACCTGCTATTTCACCATCCTCTCCCCTCACCAATCGACACAAGCACCTGAAAATCACTAACTTATCTTCTAAAATAATTGGCCTCCCCACTCCCAATCTGCCAACTCTCGGTGACACCACCACCTGCCACTCGCTCACCTCCGGCTTCACCCGCCTCCCCTCTGGCTGCAGACAACCAATCTGTGGAAGGCTTTAGGAGCAGTTCTGTGCCATCGATCACAGCTGCTTCAAATAGCCTCGGCGCACTTTAAAAAGGCTTGTCTTGTTTCTATGTTGCTGATTTGTTTTTTAGCTTGTTTTCAATGTTATTTCTGTGTGCAGGCTATGCTTACTAATTTCCTTCATAGGGGACGATAATGAATGAATCTGACACACGAGAATCTCAAATAATAATAAAAATGTGTGGCTGCCTCTGAGTCCCACAGAAGGTTTAGAGCAGGGGTGTCAAACATACGGCCCGCGGGCCGGATGCGGCCCGCCAGGGGGTCCAGTCCGGCCCGCAGGATAATTGTAAAAATGTGAGAAAAAAAAAAATCTGAAAAAAAATTTGAAAAAAAAAAAAAAACCTCAGTATGGATTTGAACCACTGATCCTCTGATTGTAAGACATGCATGGTAACCATTGAGCCACAGACACAATTAATCACAGTACTGACTTTACTAAAAATATTGCCTAACTGCAAGGGAGTCTGCAGAGGAGAGCCCAGGCAGGTAAACAGTGGGCTGATGTCTGAATTGTTGGTCTTTATGTTTCTAGTTTATTGAAGAAAGACCTTAAAACAGGGTTTATCATCCAAAAACCTCCAACAATGATTTAAACAGAGAGTAATATTGTCATTATGTATGCGTTAATATGCTGTGATTTTACTGGTACGGCCCACTTGAGGTCAAAATGGGCAGCATGCGGCCCCTTAACTAAAATGAGTTTGACACCCCTGGTTTAGAGGCTTCGACCAGGATTGCTCCGGGTTTGAGTTGTGATGTGGTAACCTCATCACAACTCGAGTCGAGTTTACTTGACTTCCAACTGCATGTCTCGCATACCTTTTCCTTGGCTGTTTTAACATTCTCACCCCAACACGCATCAAATCAAGAAAAGTGGTTTCAGTAATCCTTCTGATGCAACATTTGAAGGGGTATTCCAGCAATTTAGTATCTCCATTTCCACTCAAAATCAAAGCGAGAGAGAGAAAGATCTCCTGGATCAAGTTACTTCTCCGAATGCATCTGAAGGGCATCTTTCATTACACCCTACCTGCCTCCTGAATGCACACTTCATTCAAACCCCACACCTCCAAGTAGAAACACAGACTTGCCGTTAGAATGTCGAGCCTCGAGCCCAAACCGAGATAACCCCGACGACATTATCGTGTTTTTTTTCTCAGACCTTAGAAAGCTCCCTCCAGAGACATTGAAGACGTTATTCCTTGTAAAAGTTCACTGAATACACATTTGTTGCTGCCAGCGTTTCTGCCAGCATCCTATCCTATGGCCATGGCCAGGGAAAGATTTTTGCTTTTGAAACATGTTTTCATAATCACGCTCATAAAAATGGAAGCGGTGACTTTCCAAGATAAACAATAGACGGAAGCTGATATCAGTATTCAAATAGTGTACGTTTCCGTTCACATAATGATTATATCCTTCTGCTTTCACTGAAGTGAATGAAGTCTAAACTGCATTTCTACAGCAGCAAATGAAGGTTATTTTTCATTAATGGACATATATCTCCGCCAGACTTCTTGTTCATGGCCATTTTGAATAGTCAGTGTGGATCATTCTGCCATGTCCTTTAGTGCTCTTTATTAGCTCTGACTTTTCTTTTAATCTGTCTTAAATACACAGTCAAACTGCTTTTAGGTGGAAACACAAGTAAAAGCTGCCACGAAAATATATTAAAAACAAAGGCACCGTGGTATAGTTCATTAAATTAAAATATGACTTGCGACAACACCCATATGTACAACCGCCGAGCAAAAACAGATATCCTAATAGTTGTTGGTAAAACTGCAATTACACAACCACACTTTCACAGTCATATTGACAACGTTGTTGGATCCGTGAAGAGGGCTGTCCTGGTAAATCCGATATTCCCGAGAGTGCTTGAAAGCAGCAGTAATGCACCGTGTCCCAGGTTGGATCATGTTGCTCCTGTAGGCGGCGCATCAATGCTGCAAATTTGCCCATGATTACCCTGATGGCTGAATAGTGGCAGGAGTAATTGCAATTTAGACATGCAGCAAACCATGACGAGATTTCACACCCCGACTGCATGTAGAGCAGCCGCTCATCCCCAGGTAGCACATTATAAACCTGTATGGCATGAGATATACTGTATCCATAACTGGATCTATAAGAAGGTCGGGCCACTAGATCACGGGATACAGGAGGAGTGTATTGCTCTCAGGGGCAGGTCAGTTATCTGGACAATAGGTGGAGATATACTCTACTGTCAGGGACTCTGGGTCAGGAACCCTGTGAGGATAATATCCTGGAGGTATTGCAAGATGTGACGATTGTGGAAAAAAATGTTCTGCAGAATTATCATATTTGTGATAACAGTTTTTTTTTGTTGTGAAATATAAACAGCTGGGAGGCTTTGTCCAATAATAATGAAACAGCTTGACAAGAGGGAAATTAATTGTCAGTTTGTCTCCGAGTTAAACATTTTGTTTGCTCGCATCAGTTTGTAAGAAGGCGTGCGTGCTATCAGGAAACATTACCACTGTTTTAGTGAGAAGCCTTTTCAGTTGCATAGCTGCCAAGCGATCTTTGTGTTCTGCTTTTCCCCCACATACTCCAGCGGGCCAACACTATGCAACATCCTTTACCTACCGAGTGTGAAAAGCTAATTACACAAGGAGTTAATTGTGAGCCATGCATCTTAATTAAATGTGTATTTCGTTAGACAACGTGCAAGATAACCTCGTATTAAAAAGTCCCTTCTGTTTGTTTGTTCTCTCAGGGTGACTCCGTGCGTATGGGAGCGAGTTCATGCATTGTCTTTACGTGTGGGAGGGTGTATGCTGGGTGTGGAAATGTGAAAGAATAGCTGTGATTATGTGAGAAAAGGTGTATTGTAAAGGCCTGTGCATGAGTGAGATAGTTTATGCTTGTGCATGTGTTTGTTTGAGGTACAGTTAATTACCTGTGACACATTTGCTCATTTACATTAATGTCACGAAGGTTAGCCAAGCAATCGGATTATTGCAGCTTGAGAATGATAGTATAATGCTCTACCTAATATGCCAAGGTTATTGATTTTCAGCAAGCCAGTGCAGCAAAGTGCAAAGATGTATGTTGTGTGGGCTGTGAAAGTGAGTGTTAAGGGCTTGTGGCATAAGATTGGAAGACCTTGCTTGTTGCTCGTCTCTGGCGGCTTTCTGACCCACTTGGGCGGCAATCAATAGCTTTTTGTTCGTTGTACCATTGAAGAACATCACTGTAGCCCTCATTATGCATTTTCTTCCATAATGACAGCAGTATTTCTAAGAGCCTATTCTTTTTTTGTCTTTTTTTTATTAGAATGGGAACTGAAACGTGGCTCTTATTCTGCTTGTTGCCAGATTTCCCTCTTAGCTTCTGCCAGCTGAGAACAATGTGGATTTTTACAAACAATGTGTTCCCAGTTAAAGAAATATTGCACCTTGACTTTACAGGGCGCACGCAGTTGTTACAATACAAATGTTACTTGGAATAGCATCTGTAAAGGCCTATTTAAAAGTTTTAGAGCCATTTTGTTTATTTATTACTGCTTAGATATGTGCACCAGGCAAGTACATTGTCTGCAAGGATCTCTAAAATTCACTCATTTTCTTCCATGTATTAAAAAGCTTTTTTTGTTCTATCTCCTCATTGGACTCATCTACACTTACTGTGCATTTTATACTGACTGTGTTTTCCTTTCTTCACAGGTTTTATCCATACTTGCGGAGGCACTTTAAAAGGGAGGAATGGGACGATAGAAAGCCCCGGCTTTCCATATGGATATCCAAATGGAGCAAACTGTACCTGGGTGATTGTTGCCGAGGAGGGGAGCAGGATTCATATAGTTTTTCAATCTTTCGCTGTGGAGGAGGAATACGACTTTTTATCTTTGTATGACGGGCATCCGCACCCGGCTAACTTCAGGACGAGGTAAGGAAGCAGCATTGAAGCCGTGCACCTTGAAGGCTGTGTTTGAAGGCCAGCAGGCAGGGGCAGGAAGTAATGGGGAGGGAGGCCTTTAATGTTTACGTCCGATGGAAGCTTCATCTTTAATGTACACATGACCAAGACTGCTTACTCTTATCGCACAAGTTGGCAATGGATTGTACTGAGTTGAAATGTCTCTTCACAAAACTGAAGACGATTCTGATTTAGATTTTACATGTGAAATGCAAAATGAGTTTTGGTTTCTAAAGAACTATAATAATCAAAATATGTTCTTGGACATTTCACCAAAACCCGCCAAAACCCTAGAACACTAACGTTAAAAATAGTTACACCATCACTAACGTTGGGTATATTTATATTCATGTACCTGATCAAATATATTAAAATACAACAATACAAGGCAAATTGAAGTACTTTTATTTAATTTTACCCTATAGAACTTCTCATAAAACAAAAAAACAGGTATCATGGGGGGACCCTAAAAAAAGGCTCAAAATCGGGTGAATAATTAGGGAATCGTCAATAAAACAATATAAATAACGGAGCTATGAACTTGTTCCTGGGACATGTGAGTCTTGTTCTGTGAAGGAAAAGTCTCCCTTCAATAATAAAACCCATCCGAAATGTTTCACCCTCTATCACTAACGTCGGGTGAAAATCACCCGAACACGTGCCTGTTGAAAAAACCCATGGATTGGAGCAGAGAGACACGCCTACCTTCATTAAGACACGCCTACCTCCAATAAGACACGCCCACCTTCAATCAGACACGCCTACCTTCCGTAAGACACGCCCACATTCAATAAAGTCTGTGAGCAGCATGAAGCTACACAAGGACCCACACAACTCAGACAAAAGCAACACAATGAAAATAACGTAACCACAATCGCTCGGGTGAAAATCACCCGACGTTAGTGTTCTAGGGTTAAAGAGGTTAGTGTTCTAGGGTTAAAGAGGTTAGTGTTCTAGAGTTAAAGACATTAGAGTTCTAGGGTTAAAGATGTTAGTGTTCTAGGGTTAAATATGTTAGTGTTCTAGGGTTAAAGACGTTAGTGTTCTAGGGTTAAAGAGGTTAGTGTTCTAGGGTTAAAGATGTTAGAGTTCTAGGGTTAAAGATGTTAGTGTTCTAGGGTTAAAGACGTTAGTGTTCTAGGGTTAAAGACATTAGTGTTCTAGGGTTAAAGATGTTAGTGTTCTAGGGTTAAATATGTTAGAGTTCTAGGGTTAAAAACGTTAGTGTTCTGGGGTTAAAGACGTTAGTGTTCTAGACGTTAGTGTTCTAGGGTTAAAAACGTTAGTGTTCTAGGGTTAAAGACGTTAGTGTTCTGGGGTTAAAGATGTTAGTGTTCTAGACGTTAGTGTTCTAGGGTTAAAGACGTTAGGGTTCTAGGGTTAAAGATGTTAGGGTTCTAGGGTTAAAGATGTTAGTGTTCTAGACGTTAGTGTTCTAGGGTTAAAGACGTTAGTGTTCTAGGGTTAAAGACGTTAGTGTTCTAGGGTTAAAGACGTTAGTGTTCTGGGGTTAAAGATGTTAGTGTTCTCGGGTTAAAGATGTTAGTGTTCTCGGGTTAAAGACGTTAGTGTTCTGGGGTTAAAGACGTTAGTGTTCTCGGGTTAAAGACGTTAGTGTTCTGGGGTTAAAGACGTTAGTGCTCTCGGGTTAAAGACGTTAGTGTTCTAGGGTTAAAGACGTTAGTGTTCTGGGGTTAAAGACGTTAGTGTTCTCGGGTTAAAGACGTTAGTGTTCTAGACGTTAGTGTTCTAGGGTTAAATATGTTAGTGTTCTAGGGTTAAAGACGTTAGTGTTCTAGGGTTAAAGACGTTAGTGTTCTAGGGTTAAAGACGTTAGTGTTCTAGACGTTAGTGTTCTAGGGTTGAAGACGTTAGTGCTCTAGGGTTGAAGACGTTAGTGTTCTAGGGTTGAAGACGTTAGTGTTCTAGGGTTAAAGACGTTAGTGTTCTAGACGTTAGTGTTCTAGGGTTAAAGACGTTAGTGTTCTAGGGTTAAAGACGTTAGTGTTCTAGACGTTAGTGTTCTAGGGTTAAAGATGTTAGTGTTCTAGGGTTAAAGACGTTAGTGTTCTAGACGTTAGTGTTCTAGGGTTAAAGATGTTAGGGTTCTAGGGTTAAAGACGTTAGTGTTCTAGACGTTAGTGTACTAGGGTTAAAGATGTTAGTGTTCTAGGGTTAAAGACGTTAGTGTTCTAGATGTTAGTGTACTAGGGTTAAAGATGTTAGTGTTCTAGGGTTAAAGACGTTAGTGTTCTAGGGTTAAAGATGTTAGTGTTCTAGGGTTAAAGACGTTAGTGTTCAAGGGTTAAAGATGTTAGTGTTCTAGGGTTAAAGACGTTAGTGTTCTAGGGTTGAAGACGTTAGTGTTCTAGGGTTAAAGATGTTAGAGTTCTAGGGTTAAAGATGTTAGGGTTCTAGGGTTAAAGATGTTAGGGTTCTAGGGTTAAAGATGTTAGTGTTCTAGGGTTGAAGACGTTAGTGTTCTAGGGTTGAAGACGTTAGTGTTCTAGTGTTAAAGATGTTAGGGTTCTAGGGTTAAAGATGTTAGTGTTCTATGGTTAAAGATGTTAGTGTTCTAGGGTTAAAGATGTTAGGGTTCTAGGGTTAAAGATGTTAGTGTTCTAGGGTTAAAGGGAGGAAAAAAGTAGATGATTCGGTTCAAACACAAAAACGTCTAGACAGTTTCCTCCACAAAACACACTTTTAAATAGTCATGTGTTTGGATTCCATGGCAAATATCAAACCGTGAGCGTTGAGCAGAATCCCAGGCATGTATTTGTGAATGGGCTATCTTTGTTGGCTTCCGTTATGCACATGGGTCAGCTCAGTAGCCACAATCCTTTTTCCAAAAGGAGACGGAGCAAGAGAAAACAAGAAAGTCAAACACAAATCTCTCTCTCCTTGTTTGGTCACTGAGCTGACAAACAACTGTTTACTTAGTTTGCTTTCTGCATTCTCTCAAAAGCTTCACATTCAAGTCACGTGGGAAGATTCTTCCATGTTTCCTTTTTTATATTTTACCCGTCTCCTCAGTATCTGTCTCTAACAGAATTATTTGGCTCTCGCTGTGTTTGATTTTACGGGACGGTAAATTCCAACTATGCAGCTAAGTAGGGGTCGATGATTTAATTTAATAAAGAAAAATTGATACACGGGGTAAGACATCATTAGGGATGCACATATTGCTCCATATAGGCAGTGAATGCATAGAGAAAGACAGTATTGAAGGCTCAGTTTAGACAGACACCCTTCCTGAAGAATGTTGGAGTTTTTTTTGTGGGGTTGTTATATTAAATCCTTAATATTTGGTTGTTTGCTCATAAAAAAAGAAGAAATATGATATGTCTGTTTCAGTAAGAACCTGAACTGCAGCACTTTTCAAGATGATCTATTTCCTACTTTCCAGAATGAATCCCGCTTTAAAGAATCATTTTGTGTTTGGATTTCAAAGGAAAAACACCACAAAGGTTTCGCATTACTTCTCGTCAAATCAAATTGCTCAAAATAAACTCTTTATAGATAAGTGCACTGTGTACTATTTGAAGATTATCTCTCGTCCGAGCAGATAGACGCATCATTTTAAAACCGTCAAAAGCTTTAAAGGACATCTTAGTGTCTGATTATCCACTTGAATTCAAAAAGCATTCTCCATCAGAGGTGAGTGTGGGGTCCAGCATTTCACTGTAAAACAACTCAAAAAGACAAAATGAGTTCTCTGAGGTCACATGCTAATAAAATGAAGGATGTATAGCAAAGAGTGGGAATGAAGGGGAATTATTCAAAAGCTGAATCACTTTAGATACTTAAAAGATTATGTTGCATAATGCTGTTTTCAAGGTCAGGCTTATGGAATGTTTGTCACCATGCTGGTTGACTCCGCATCACTTAATGATCGCACATATATTAATCTCGCTGCATATTTTATTGTTTAAAAGCCCTGACATATCAGGTCTGTGAGCAATTACAGAACACTTCCTGACATTGCTGTGACTTTGCATCCATGTTGTTATCCCCAAAAGCGTGGTAAAGTATTGCCGGTCTTAGGTTGTTAATTTTTGTGCAAGTATCTTAAATTAAGCCGCACCAAAATATGCAGCTTCACCACAACCCATTGGCTCAAACCTGTGCGTTATAATTATAAACAGAGGGAACTTTAATGCCAGTAATTTGAGTTTAACGACAGCTAAATTGCACAACATCAACAAGTTATGTGTTTTAGCGATCACACATGCTGTTGACGTTGCTGCTTCATATGCTGAGATAAACGTATTGGCTGTATAAGTACAAGTATAACTAGTGTTGTCACAGGGCCAGCATTTTTACTCCATTGACAATAATAACTTTCAAATTCAGTGACACTGTCAAACCTCGATGCGATTTTGATAAATCAACAAGGTGTCTCTCAATCACAATTAGCATCAGCCCCAAATGCATAATAGTTTTCAAGTTTTCCAAAAGATTGGGCAAAGGAGAGACAAGCACACAGCGGTGGAAAATAACTAAGTACATTTACTCTAGTGCTGTACTTAACTAAAATCTTGAGGTACTTGTACGAGTAGTACTTCCATGTTATGCTACTTTGTATTGATAATTTACTACATTTTAGTGGGAAATATTGTACTTTTTATTCCATTCCATTCATTTCACAGCTGTAGTTACGAGTTACTTTTCAGAATAATATATCACATTTAAAACATTTGATAATGTTAAGAGAGTAACTATACAAAAAAAAAAAAAAAAACTAAATTGTTAAGGTAAGCTTCATGTTGACAATTTTAAATTGCTGCTTGCAGGTACATGTCAATAAATCAATAATTTTTAATATTCCAATAATGTGTGGGAAATGTACCGCTATCTGGAGACAGTTTGTAGTGATTACTACATTTACTTTGAAACTTTTTTTTGTGCTGCCGCTACATACGTACTTTAACTAGAATTGGATCTTTTTTTTTACTTAAGTAAAATATCTCAGTTCGTCTTCCACCATGTTAAGACGAAGACATTCAGACCGTGAATTCCCTATAGTCCACTAAAGGATGCGAGCCAAATTCCCCAGTTTTCCTGAACGCAACACACATCTCCCACACAAACACGTAACCTAGCTTAGCTGTTAGCGGTTAAAAGCTAACTGTCATCAGACTGAGAGCCAGGCAGTTAATTAAAGAAGATGGGTGGTTTTGTTTCACTTTGTTTTCTAGTCTTTACATAATTATAGAATTTGCTTACAGTAACGTTACTGTTGGCCAAGTTTGCCAGCTCCAACGGTCGATAACGGCTATGCTAACTTAGCGGTTAGCGTTAGCTTACATTCTAAAAAGCTCTATGTTAAGCTTTGTATGACATTGACTAACGCTAAATGTCTAGACACAAGTATATTGGAAATATTGACTGGTGACATTAATACCAACATGACAGAAAGGTCGGCATCATCAGAAGACGTGCTACATTTCACTTTGCCGTAACGTCACACACTCAAACACGCCTTAACTTTTTACAGCGTAAGCTAGCTGAGGTGACGTTGTGACGTAGCATGGTACCTAAACCGACCAAAGGCTTAATTAATGTTTGAGTGCACCTGTGCTTTTCTTGACTTGACAAACAAAAAATGTGGTAATTTGACATGAACACCTGTTATAATAGTGCAATTAAAAAAGAAAAATAGCACACATTTAAACACTAAAAGCAGCTTCATGAATTCATTGCAGGACTTTACTTGAGTTCCAGGGAATTTGAAAGGAATTAAGAATATTGTGTGCTCGCCCTGTTTGTTTAAACAACAAAACTCAGCGTTTATCTCAGTTAAGCTGCCTTTTTGTGGTTGGAATGACTGTTTTATGTTCAGTTGAAGTTTTAGGCCCATTCAGGGACTGCTGTTCCCGTGGATTATACTTGTTACCAAGTGCACGGGTATAGACACGGCTGATGGGGAGGCAGGAATCTTCTCTGTCGAGGTTGCAGTGCCGTCTGGTCTGTGATTGTCTGCTTGGGTTTGGCCGGGGTTTAGATTAGTCAAGGTTAAGGTCAGCAGCAGGTTCTGCCAACATGCTTCCTCATCCAAAGTCATCGTTCAAATGCCTCTGTTTCTCTTTTCTTCTTGTCTTGTTCCTTTCATCATCAACTGTAAATACGCCCCAAAACTAGAGAAAGTATCATTTGTAATTTCTTCTTTTCAAAAAGTGGAGTTCATTGTTAAATTACAAACTACATCATGAATACACTTTGCCCTCTAGTGGTGGTAAAACAAATGAATCAAATGTTATTGCCTCGTCCACAGACATTTTTTACAATGATTATGTTTTTGAGGGTATCCAAAATGAAATCATATTTTTTTCAGTCATGTATTCAAGTTTTTAACCACGTTTTGAGATATGACAATCAAGAACCTAATTTGAGTGTAATTCAGATTTTGTTGTGGTGGTATATGAATGGAAGGTTTGTAAGTATGCCTCCACGATATGAGGAAAATATGGGATATGCGATAATGAATATCGTGATAACGATATTACTTGCGATAGATGGATATTAAAGTGTAATGACTTGTGCCTTCTGCTGAAATCCACCATGTTTCTTATGAAATAAAAATAAATAAAAAGTATTTCCAACATTCTTTTATTGAACAAATTAAACAGAAATCCAAGCACAAAAAAATGCACGAATAAAATGAGAATTATAAGTACATGGAAGCAAATAAAGAAACTGTGTCGTATATACAGGGTTAACAATTTGCAAAACGAGAAACCAGAGAGGATATTTTGCTGAGACTTTTATAAATTCACATGGAACTAATCCTGCCATTCAGAGAGGAGGAGGAGGAAAGGCACAAATAATTCTTGCAACCAGACAAAAGCTGATGGCTCAAATTGTGATGGGTTTTTTGCTTATCCGGCCCAAAACCTCTAAATAGCAACGTTGTTCTTTGTATTTTAGTCACACTTTTGTTTTTTCCCCAAGTGGTGGATTTCCTCACATTGTGGGCCTATGTTTGTTTTGCGAGGAGCCAGAAAATGATAATTCCATGACGCAGTCTTTGCTGTGCCGCTGGGCCCCAAATTGTACGCTAGTAGAACACAATTAATTCACTGCAAAAAGCTTCCTTACCTTTTCTGTTTCATATCTTTTGTATAACTTTGTCAACAACTAAAAAAAGACGCAGCGCAAAACTTTCCCGCCCTGTTTTCCAGCAACTTGCTTCTGAAAGATGCACATTTCCATGCGGCAACACGGTCTTTCTTCCTGTTGTTCCTTCTCTGAATGCATCTTCAGCGGGAATACACAAGAAGGTGAACACAATGGCGACGCTTTATGCTTTTCTTTTCCCCTTCTAGGGTCATTATAAATAGAAATAACTTAATGGAGATTAAAGATGTGTTTTAATTTATTAATGCTTTTTAATTAATTAAGGCAGACATTCAGAAGGGAACACGACAAAAGCGACAATTCATTTTGAACCTGAGAAAGAATCGACATCATCGTGATGGACCTGATTAGTGCGTCTCTCCATTGATCTACGTATTCTCTTTAGCTGTGAAGTTTGTTCTTTCTTTCTCCCCATCCCTCTCACTCGGTGATGCACTTACATTACGTACAATCCCTCGTGCCTGAGAACGGGTGAAGCGCTCATTATTGTGCTGAAATTATATATTAAGGATGGTAGAGGAAAGGAGGTGAGTTAGTGTATTAAAGCCTTTAATTGCAATGTTGTCCTGCACAAAAGAAATGACCTCATTCATTAAGGGGACTTCTTTTTTGTGCTGCTGCTGTCATGCAATTACTATGACAAGCGCGTATTGCATGCTATGTTGATACAGGCTTAGTTTTTAATTTGATAAATTCATTGTTTGTCTAAAGAGGCCATTCTTCTTGTGAATAATACGCCTGTGAATAAGCGATCCCCTCTGTCAAGGCCCTGAACTTAACATTTTAAATATAGAGCGAACAAAAAGTTTTGTGGCCGTCACTTAAAGTTCCTTTTTCTCTTTTGCAGTCAATTTGAAACTTGACTAGAATTGTGGACCTGCTAGTGTTTTATAATAATTTGTAGTCTTCATAATGTTATGGCTGACTTATGACGGTTTACTTGTAACACTTGTACGCGTAGATAAGTTTTCTTTAATAATCAGATACCAGATAGTCTGGTGACCTAGAGATGGAAAAGGTCCATCTTTAGTAGTTAAGTGCTACTCGCAGTTCATTAAATCTTTTTTACATGGCTTATTACCGTACTTTTCGGGTTATAAGCCGCTACTGCCTTCGGTCAGAGTCCCCGTTAGCTCCCCGCTGTAGCCAGCTGGGGCTCCTGCTAGCGCTCCGTCACTTCCCCGCTAACTTCCGCTAACTTCCGCTAGCTCCCTGAAAACCACCGAAGGTAGCGGGACCAGGCTCGACACCCGACTTGGGCAGAGGGGACGCGGACAGTAGCAGCAGCAGCGGGCAGTAGCAGCAGAAGCGCTAGCTAGCAGCGCTACTAGCAGCGCTAGCTAGCAGCGCTACTAGCAGCGCTATCTAGCAGCGCTACTAGCTTGCTACAGCGGGGACACTGATCAGCCATAGGAGCGGCTTATAACCCAAAAAGTACGGTAAACCCTTGCCTGACATGTTTGTCCTACTGGTTGGCAAATTAGTTAGAGAATCCCTTTTAGACGTTAATTTATAACAAGAAAATATCTCTCAAACATTCCATACAATGAGACAAATCTATTTTTCTTCAAGCTTTCTATCAATTTTTGTACATTGAATATTAGTAAGAGAAAAGTAGCTGTCAGGCAGGGGTGTGTGTACTGCAGTGGACCACATTGTGTAATATTTTAGGCTTTACTTTCATATAGCAAAGTAAAGTACACTTGAAAAAACACCAGTGTAATTCATATTGAGATAAATGTGAAGTTTGTTCCCCCAACTCTTGTCTTTATTTCTATTTCATCAGTTGTTTCAGTTCTTTTGGTTTCTTTCTCAGCACTGGTAGAAATCTTAAATGTTCTGTTTCTTTTGTGAGAATCTGTTTCTTTTGTCCTCTGGATTATCAAAAGCATCAACATCTTTTTTTACATCCCCCTTTTGACTGACCGTCCTGCTGAAGCAGTTTAGGCTTTCCCCCACTTCTACAAATAGTGCTAAAATTGCAGTGTTGCTTCTCAGCAGTCACGTGTTGTGCACAAAGGTAATTACCGATGTAGAACTAGTAGTTATCCTTCTTTCAGCGTTTGCTTTCAAAGTACACACACCACTGTTTTCAAATCTGAGCACAAATGTACAGAAACATAAACAGGACTGAGTTTCCAACTCATGCTTTCAATCGCAGCAGACTTATTAAAAGAAGTGTAACCCCTGCCTAATTTCGATTTTTTTCCAAACCATTGCGCATTTTTATGAACATTTTGAAGTATTGCTTCAGAAAAGCTGTATGGAAACAGCAAAATTATATATAACAGATGTTTTTACTCTCTTGAGGGTTTTTTTTCTTCTTTTAAGTTAAATGCATCAATCTGGTGCACTGTGAGAGCAAACTTAAGAGTCCTGATGTGAACAACTGTGTGTTCTTGAAAGCAATTGTGTGCTCTTGTTCTAGCAGTGGTGGAATAAAGTATAAAGTATATCTAGGTTACTCAAATACTGTACTTTTTAGTACAGTTTTTAGGTACTTGTAGACTACTTTACTTGAGTATTTCCGTTTTGTGTAACTTCATACTTCCACCACATCTCAGAGGGAATTATTGGACAACAGTAGTTACTACTTCGGCCACTTTGCAGATTCAGATACAATACAAATTATACATTAATAAACTATGATCTTCTATTAAGGTGTGTATAGCCAAATGCAATGAGCTCCGCCTTTACCAGCTGCCACATGAATGTATTGAACGCTTTAATAATCATAATCAAATGGTGTAGGCCATTCTGGCTTCGCCCAACCAGTGAATAAAAAACACAATCTAACTGTAATTTATTTCAGTAATACGATTGTAAAGCCCTCGTTTTACGATGTCTAGGTGCAGAAAAATGATGCAGCAGGTTAATGTTAAATTAGTCTCTGAAGAAAGAAGCTTGTCGCCATGCAGTGCACATAAACTGGCCACAGCCAATCCATGTAGACTGGTTGATTGCTGCGTAACAATGCAGAATATAAATGAAACGCAACAATAAACGCATGCATGTTAATGAATAATGTGGCTTGTAAGCCATTCTGACACCATATCTGTCTTTAGTCCCGAGCTAATCATTAGTCGTGATGGGTGGAGTAACTGTGTGACTCATTACGACTTGATGAAAATCACCGTCCTAACAACTGAAAGTAGCTTGAGGTTTTCATGACGCAAAAGCAGGATTAATGGCTGCGCAGCGCTTCGTTATGTCTCTGCTGCTGCTTTGTCACCTCCAACCAGAATAACCTAAATCAAATCTGTGCTTAGTCCGTCTCCTCGTCTTCACACAAACACACCACAACCACAATGCAGATGGCAGGCACGGGGGGAGAGGATTAATTACCCTTTTGTCTGCACACCCGTGAAGTAATTCGTTTTTTGTTGTTGTTGAAAAGATGGCTCAAATTTATCCCAGTTTTGTATTTGCATTTGACACAATGCCCATTTACACCTGGAGAATTACTTCAAGATGCATTCTGTCGGAAAAACACATTTTCTAGTGGCATATAGATGCAGAGAGAAGGACTTTTCTGAACATTCCCCATGTCGGATTCACCTTTTTTTTGTACATACCACACACTTATTAGACAAGAGCCAAGGAGGAATTAATTGATGGGATGATTTGACCTTTTATTACTGCAGTTATTAAACCAAAATGTCAGTGTCTAGGGCTGCTGTAATGAGTTAGGATATGTCATTGCAAAATAAGTCTATTAATCATATCCTGCTGTTGTTTTTCTTGTTTTGAGGAGGCAGCTAACAGGCCATTATTAACCAGACTAAGTAAGTCAAATGGCTTATTTTGCTCCCATTTCTTACAATAAACTAAAGGCAAAGTGATTCCCTTCAATTGTTGCTTTCTAAGTATGATCAGTCAGAACACGTTATTGCTCTTCCACCCTCCTGTCTGTTTGCATTCGTTCTTCCTCTTTTCCCAGCGGACACAGTTTAAGAGCGGTGCAGCAACAAGGGGAGGTGGGCCGAGGCGAACAAAGAGGCAAAGCGACACAAACGTTGAACCAGAAGGAGAGTAAACGTGAATATGAGCAACCTCGTGCAACAAGAAGCAGGGGAAGCAGCGTGACAGAAAGAGCTAGTGCAACACGGAGGGAAATGCAGATGGAGGTAGAGAAACAGTGAGTCAGACAAATAGAGGTACAGCATTCCCACCTCTCTCGTCTCTCTTTCTCTCGGTGGCACGTCTCTACCGGGACACACTACTAATCAGATGGCGGGAATGTCTGACGCCCACCTTCAGGGCTGTTGAGTGCGCTCAGGTGGAGGGAAAGGCTGCGTCTGTCCAGCCAATCGTCGGCTCACACAGTCATGCTGCTGCCGCCAGTGTTTCCTCCAATCATAAACGGTGCTGTGCAGACACCTGGCGTGTCTGGAGCCACAGTGGTTTGGTTGACCTGCTGAAGTCCAATTCAGATGCACTAGAACCAGTTTTTGTCTGACTCCCACTTGTAGCACGTTTAACATGGTATTATTATTTATTTTTTGTAAATTGGCTCTCCCATCTCACTCGCGCCTGAAGGAAATTTATATTACTGTGAAGGCTGCACTTCACAAAAGTTTTTCTTTTTATTGTTTTTTAACAGGCTTTGATCAAATTCCTCAAAGCCGTGCACATTAATTGGTACCCACTTTGTTTGACCTCTAATGCACCAACTTCCATCAAAGGTCAAAAACTAATAATAAGAATAATATCTGCATTATCTACTGTACATTGTACAACCTTGTTTTGGAATTTCTTTGTCACAAAACGATTATGTATTTCAATCCAAACAATCCTTTACTCATTGTATATATAATAGTCTTCACCAAATCCTCTTTTTCTTGTGTGCAAATTCTCTACAAGCTTTTGAAAAGTAAGTAGTATGAATGGTCTTAAACATTTCCTTTCTTGTCTGTTCACACCATGTTCCAGTAAACCAGCAATGGCTTTTGCAGTAAAGTGGGGTTAGGGTTAGGGTTAAATAAATAAATATTTGCTTAATCTTTTATTTTTTTTGACCTTGCAAATCTATATTTTGTGTTATGACTTGTTCTGCTTTTCATTTTATTTTTGTATTAAAGTTCTATTGCTGAACAAATGACTTTTTAGCCTTTTTCTTGAAGTAAATATACATGGGTCGAAATTGACCCGTAACACCATAGATGTTACTATCGTTAATAATATCAAAATGAAAAAATAAATAAAACAAATGTATTTAAGAGATGTGTTCTAATACTACTCAGTAATAGTCGGGTAACACGACAACCTTTTATTTATTTATATGATTCTCTTGAGGTTCATTTTACCATTTTCTTTAATTGAAATCGACGGGTATCCTGCAGAAAAGGCCCAGAGGCCCACACCAAAAATATTAAAACATACAACGATATGTTCATGGATAAGGAAGCCTAGCAAGGTAACCAAGAGATGAGAAACAAATTGGATGATAGATAATTGTTTTTAGTGTATTTTACAGCTGGTTTAAGACATGGGTCAAAACCAACCCGTTAACACAAGAGATGCTAACAGAAAGCTAACACAAGAGCAAGGTTAAGAATGAGTGTTTCCTTTTGGCAGTCGCACACTTTGTTGTTCAGGTTTTTATTTTTTGTTCAGGCTTAAATTATTTCTGCTTTATTGACCCGTGTGAATCAGAAATAAGTCTTTCACCAACTCCACCCAGACTGCCTCCTCTTAATCCTTCTCACCGACGGCCTTAGAAAAGACGTGTACACTAACCCCATGACATCCTCAATCCTTTGCTTTGTTGTGCCATGGTGACATCGCTGCAATCTGTGAAAGGATTTAGCCCGTTGAGACTTGGAACCTGACTCTGAGTGAGTTTCAGTTTGGCATCTTTTTCTACGCCGGTCCATGCACCTCGTTCCTGGTCTTGAGAAAATGCCTTTTTCTTTGTTTTTCGGAGATCCACTTGGTGTTAGAAGGCATCAGGACGACATCGCATCACCCCGTGTACGTCGCGTTTGTTTTTCTCTGCTCTTTTTCGTCTCTCTGTGCCACACGTCGCCATTAGCGGCGCATCTTTTTTTTCCTCTCGTCCGTGCACTCTGGCCTAAAGATAACGATTTTTTGCTCGACTTCTTTAATTAATGGACAAACGTCCGTTTTTCCATTTTGTTCCAATCATTCAGAAATCCTCGTAGGTCGAGACTTTTTAAGTGTCGTTGTGTAACTGCACTGCGCCCGGCGGGGCGGGTGGCATCGACCTTTTGCTCGAGCATGTGTTCTGCACCCGCTGATTGTTCTGTGGTTTCTCTTCGGCTCGGCCAATAATTAGCTCCCCCATGGATCCCCCCCCTTAGTCCCCCTTTACCCATTTTGGGTAAAGGGGGACTAATTTTAAAGACTATCCCAGCTTGATATCAAACTGTGTTTCATTGAAAAGAGAGAAAGATTGAGGGCTTGTTAGCTCCATGTCAAAGCACCGAACGCCGGGACCAGAGAGAAAGGCGAGGGTTACGCTTCTCTCTTCAGTGAGGCTTTCATGAACAGAAGCACAGCGCTGTCGGCAGATCAATCTCACGTGTCCACGCTTGACATTTTCATACGACTTCCCGAATGGAGCCATATTTCCAATGATCTGGAGATATTAAAGACGCTGAGGGATTTCCTTGACATTCTAATTTCTTTTTCACACCTGTAAATAATTGGATCCTATAGCATATAGCTCTGTAACCGGGTCTGAGAATTGATATGTAGATTGTGGCCGGCTTGAATATTGCCTAAACAAACAACATCGAAACCATAAAAAGCAAATTGTTTTTAACGTGCTTGCTGTGTTTGTGTACACACTCCAACCAAATACTTATCTTGTGATGCATTGCCACTTGCGTCCACTTTTCATTCAACCGTGATAGCATGCAAATTTACTACAGATCTCTCGTGAGTGATTAAGCTCGGAAACAATGTTACATTTTCGGTTCTGTTTCCCCCATAAATGTATTCAAAATTGCCTCATGTAGCAATTGACTTTTCGCAGTATCTTGGCATGCTGTGCACTACCTGCGACAAAGGGTAATTATTTAGTGCAAGGACCAGCACAGTTCACACTGCTGTAATTGGAAACTCTATTGAAGCTGTAAATACAGCACCCTCTTCTTTGCTGTCACAAGGGGAACTTCTGTTTCTTCACACTTTGGCCCTTTTCAGACATTATTCACCTGGCTTTATTGTCAAGTAGAGGTTCAGACCCACAAACTGCCCCAAAACGAGCACTGGGAAACAACAAGGGGATGCTATCTCGAAGGGGGCATTTAGTTTCATGCACAAGTTATATATATATATATATATATATATATATATATATATATATATATATATCCACGCTCCACAGCCTGGCTTACAGCAGTGGAAGGTCGATGGAACATCAGCAACCGCCGCTGAGGAACGGTCAGCAACACATCTTGTTTACGACGCCGTGAAAGCAAATGGATTTGTTTGGATCTGCACCTAATTTGAAATGCAGTAATGAAGCAGTCTGTTACAATGCAGCTGCCAGCCCTCAAACACCATCCAACAATGGGGAATGTTCTCGCTCAGGTTGTGATTGTATTGTGTACCCGGGTATATTATTGGTGGGCAAATTGCGTCAGTTTGGCTTTATTACACACAAAAAAACGCTACAGAGCACTGAGCTCACCAGGCTGTGAGGTCTGTCAACAGTCATTATTATGTCATTATTTTTAGTGATGATTGCTTTGGCGTGCAGGTTTTCTGTATCATTGCATTTGCACACACACACACACACACACACACACACCTCAACTCACGGTATAAATGTATGGTCAGACACTTCACCTGATGGCTTATCTCATCTAAATACAAAATTCACAGATGTTTAATCAACCCAGGTGGGGTTTTGGTTTCTGCCTCACAACCTTTCAACGGTGCTGTTTTTTTTGTGTGGAATAATTACAATTTAGGGAAAAAAGCCCACATGGTACTAGATGCCACTCGACATCCATTGCTGGGCGTTGATTGTTCTTGAACTGGTTCTAGCATGTGAAAGCTGAAAAATGCAAATGTTCCACTGCAGTAATAAATATTTTAATTTATGAGGGTTTTGTTGGACTGTCATCTCATGGATTTAATTAAAACATTTGTCTTGCATTTTAATTCGGCTCACGTTACAACTGCACAATGCATTTTTATTGTTATTAGCATGTTTATGTAATTGATATGAATGGAATCAAACATTCAGTACTGCTGTGTCTCTCTCTTATCTGCAGGTTAACAGGATTTACCATCCCTACGCCTGTTACCAGTTCTGGATCCATTTTTTCACTGAGGCTTACCAGTGACTTTGCAGTAAGCGCCCATGGATTTAAAGTAGCTTATGAAGGTAAGAGAACCATTTTTTTAATCTGCACTCTGACTCTTATTGTCATTAGAAATGTCCGGTTAAGTAGAAAAATGAAAGATATGTGGAATTAAAGTTCGAGGACGGCTCTTCATAAACTGGGTCTTCATTTAGAAGAAAAATCCATCAACCACGAGACACCATTTATTCTTAAGAGAGGTACATGAGATCACAGGTCACCTGATTTCCTGTTGGGTTACGGAAACACTCGAAAACCTCGAATTTAGCTAAACTGATCTCATATTTTCCATAATCAACATTCCTCCCCATCAAACTCCCGAACCTTTTCCGCAACTCCAGAGGTGCATCTGAAACGGCATAGCAGATGGCGATGGGAATTAGTTGAACTAATGGTGGAACAGAGTTATGTGTTGAAGCAGAGCCGAGTTGTCTGAATATGAACTATCCTTCTGCGACCATCCCGTACTTTTTACCCCCTCTGCTCTTTCATGTGAGCGCCGTCGCTCATCCATCTCTATTTCTTTCTCCGTTCCTTCATTATATTTATTTTCCTCCACCTTCCATCATCTTTACTGCTTTCCTTTTCTACCTCGTCTACCATACCTTTCCTTCTTCCTCCCGCCCATGTGTCTCTATGACAAGTATGCTCGTCCTTTCCTTCTGCTCCCAATATCCTTCAGCTGTTTCATGACCTTCTGTCTCATTCCCTTACCTTCTCCTGCACACACATGCCGACCCCGCCCTGCAGCCTCACTCCCTCTCTCTTCCTCTACGTCCTTTTCCATCCCCCTTTACCCCTCCTCATCTCCCCACCTGCCCCAGACCTGACCGGTCCAGGACCTCTCCCCTCTCCATCTGCCCATTTGTGCTTTTTTCCTCCTTCTATCTCTCTTCTTGTCTCCAATGAGAGGCTTGGTTGAATTGGATCTCGTTCTTCAACAGAATTAGGACGGATATTTCCCCGTTACTCAAATACTGAAGCGTAATGAGGACAGTGGAGATCAGGGCTGGTGGATATTTGTGTGTTTTATTCAGTCAATCAATACAATACAATAATAATATACAAAAACAGAAAGACTGAAAAGGTATAGGTAGAAGCACAAAATGCTTATATATTCCTATCCTAAATTATTTTCAATTAAATCAGATAATTTGATATAAAGAATAAATAAATAACATAAATAAATATATATATTTTTTAAATTGTATTCCTTGTTTTATTCTTTGTATATACATATATATATATATATATATATATATATATATATATATATATATATATATATATATATATATATATACACATTCATTCACACCTGCAACCCTCAATTTTTTTTTATAAACAATCCTTTTGCAAACCAAAAATGAGTCTTACATTCATGTTAGCGTTGTTCCATAATTGAACTCCTACAATAGAAATAAATCTTCTTTTAATCCCTTTTTTTTTAGAAAAACAAACATCTCTCAAATCATATTTACACTCATGTATTGAAAACAGTCTGGCTTTGCTTTAGCTCTGTACATTGTCTACATTATTTTATAATATACCAAATCATTACATTTCATAACATGAGATCATAATGCTCATAGTAACCAACATTACTCATGATACGTACGATGGTATATACCTTATATAGATAGCGATATAGAAATGTGTCCACTGGTAGAGAGTTTCGCAGAAGAAAACCCTGTCGCTCCCGCCTTCGCTATTCTTGTGTGATTGCGTGATATTGCAAATCCATCTGCAGCTCACAAGGTAACAGACATGGAAGAGGAAAGGGAAGTAGAGCAAGAAGCATCTCAACCAACCCGAGATGAGGAAGAACTCTGGTTACATATTCACACTTTTTCTCTTAGGTTTAAAGATGTTTATACTGTACAGACTGAAGTCATGCAGGTATTTATAGAGGTGGCGTTTTGCCCCAGACGAGTTGGCAAGCTTTACATATTTAATTAAAACTCTTAACGGCGTCAACATGTCTGCTTGTTGCATGTTCTGTTGTCAGAATCCATATTCCAACAGAGCAACGGGTGTCTCGGTTTAATGAGCGACCGCATTAACCGGTGACTTCCTGCCAAACGCGTCCGCGGTCGCTCGCTGTAACTTAAATAATAAACACATAGAGTGTGGATTAAATATTGACAGAAGGCTTTTGCAGGACACCTACATGTTCTGCTGCCGTCACTATGCGAGCAACCAGGGACACGTTGAGCTGAGAGTCACCAGTTGAGCCGAAACACCGGCGACGTCTGCAAGCTTTGAAATGTCTTGATGAACGTGCTTGTAGTGGCCATTTTAAAATTCCCCGTCTCCTTCATGGTGTTTGACGTTATAGATAACTTATTTCTAAGCAGCTACACACTGTAAACGGGTCTATTTGCACCTGTTACACTTCAACTATTCTTCCGAGGAACCTTTTAAAGCTTCTATTTTCAAAGAGTTGCACTGTTTTTAGTCTTTTGATCTCAACTCAACAATTAAAAGAAGATAATAACTTCTGACGATGCACGCTTAGTTTTGGGAGCTATGACCTGTAATTTATATAACGGTATTTAAAAAGATTAAAAGGGATTTTTGCTCTATTGCCAATATGAAGCAAAACAACCTAAAAAAAAAAACTACTGTTAATTGGCTCCAAATAGCAATTTTGTAAAATACAAGTAGGTGTCATGTACATGTAATTGAGTCATTACACTCAATTAAACAACCATTTTACATATTAACCCACAGGAAGAGAGAGTTTCAGATGCTGTTTGAACAGTAATGTACAAAAGACAAATGGATTATTTATTTTTTTCCCCAGAAATAGACAGTGAAAATGATCTGTTGAGACCTTTCAGTAGCAGCGTGTGTGTGTGTGTGTGTGTGTGCGCGTGCGTGTGTGTGTGTGCTAAAACCCAAATGTGTGTGTGTGTGTGTGTTTATGACGGTATTGCAAAATCCATGTCATGGCTGAATGTAACACCGGTGATGGATCTGGTTTACCGCCCACCCCTATGTAGGCTGTAGTTAATTAAAACATGTTTTAATTGTATTTACAGAACAATCGCTGTATTGTGATAGATACCGTAATATGAAATTACATATACCTTTTATAAAAGTGTAGGTGTTGGAGTCGCATGGATAAAGGATTGAAGCTGTGGGCTGGTCATATTTAAAGATTGTTTTCGTCTTCTTTTTTTCCGATTTGAATTATCTATCAATTCATAAAACTCAGACAAAGACATTTTAATACATGCCTTTTCCCATGGATTCGTGGAGCTTTAAACCAAGTAGCAATTAGCAAACCATAATAAAAAAAAAATATGTGTGACATTTTACATTTAATAACGCAAGGCAACTTTACCGCAATTCTTTATTGTTATTTGTTTCCCTCTGCTTAAAATAGTTGGAAGCATCTGCTCTCATACCAACAACGTGACGTGTAAAACCCGACCTTGGCCACTTTCACAAGGTCGTGGTCCTATATAAGCGTCGTAAAGCGGCGCCCTAAAGGCAGATAGACCAGGCCGGTAACAGCATTACTTCTCTGAGACGCTCTTTCATATCCAGACAACGTTTGTATTGTAACTGAAATATCTGAACTAGGACCTCGTGAATCTGAATCAAACAGATTTGGGAAATCAGTGGCGATACCACAGCCCTACTTAGACCATAACATGTACAGCTCAGCTTCCTACGACTCTCATTCATTCTTTAATAGCCTCGTGTTACAAGACGCTACTCGGCACACAGCATGAATATTTAAACAACAATCTAAGATGTATGGCATTATGTACTCCAGCCTCTACAGGCGCCTTCCCAGAAATCCTTGGTATGATGGTGCTATTAATTCTAACGGTTGTATTCCCAACAAATTGTGCATCGTATGCAACGATAGCGTACGATGTAAATAAACCATCTGATGGTGCTGCGGGAGATTTAGTGGTGCGTGAACGGTGCAATTCATCAAGACACAAAGTTACCTGGCACCATCATCGCCGTCATCACCATCTTCTGAATGGAAAAAGCACAACGTCTGGAGACCCACGTGCACGACACACACGGTCAACGTGCTCCTCCGCCTTGTACTCATTTGCATTTCACGCCTCTCTCCCTTGTTATGCTGATGCGGTTGGCTAAATCTTATGCGCGAATATGTGCGAGCTGCTCACTCTTTTGACGAAAAAAGATGTGATTGAATCATAACGGCAATCAAGTGGGTTTGAATCTGCGTGCGTACGAAGGACGCGGGGAAGGACGCGGCCGCTTGGAATTTAATTTCTCCGCCGCCTGTCAATCTTTAGCCGAGCGTCTCGGAATGCAAACCAGCTCCAACTTTCTGTGCATTGGATTACTGATAAGTGCCGACTTTTCCTCTACTGTAACCCGTCTCTCTCGGTGTGATCCTGCAATCTCAACACTTGAGCGAGTGCCTGAAAGGGTCAAGCTGAAGCGATACGGAGGGGGATTCCTTCAACGCAGCCAAACAACGGCCATTGGCGCTTGCAGCATCCCAAAGGATGGGGAAAGGATCTGTGCAAGCTCACATGTACCGAGCTGGGAGTAATGCTATCTGCTTGCCCTTTGTTGAAGGTTGTGTATTTGCTGTGAAAACATTGCCGTGCCTATCTGAAAACCTGCCATTTCAACCTGCCCTTTATTTGGAAAAAGTCTTTGAAAGACAGGTGACCCAGAAAACATCATTTCATCTTTTCTCCCCAAATCATTTCATCTGTCCTCCCGTGGCTATGCAGAGTGACCACTGATTTGGAAAAGTCTGTGTGTGTGTGTGTGTGTGTGTGTGTGTGTGTGTGTGTGTGTGTGTGTGTGTGTGTGTGTGTGTGTGTGTGTTGTTTACCAGCTGCATTCTCCTGTGATCCAACATGGCTTCAGTCAATACTCTTCTCCCCGCCTGCACGGAAAATCCAAGCTCAGCATCCAGTGAAGCAGCCAGGAAGCCAGACAGGCGGCTCCTGTGGGGAAAGTGTACAGCGTGTGTGTGTGTGTGTGTGTCTGTGTGTGTGTGCGCACAAACACACCGCCACTCCTTCAAACTTCCCTCTTCTTCAAAGGGCTGCGGCGTCATTAGATATACAGGCGAAATAAATAGCTCTGCCCCAGAGAAATCTCGCACCCAACTTGCTCATTTACTAGTTCACATAACTCTCGTTGCCACCGCGATGAGAGATAAATCACTCTCACTGTGGGTCAACATTGTGTTTGTTACAATGACAGAGTCCCTTATATACTGTAGTGTTTTCACTAAGGCCTTATGCTCCATTTCCTGTATAAGATTGACACATTTTGTGTTCTCCTTTGATTAGTTTGCAAAGGTCGGAGAGGCGTTTTATTCGTCATTGTTAGCATTTTACTCTCTCTGGCATCGCAAATGATACTCGCTGTGTATTATGATTCAACCAGGCATCGTTGTGCAGAGTGGGTGGTGCTTTGTGCGTTTAAGAGCACTCCTTCAGAATCAGAATCAGAATCAGAAACTGTTTATTAGCCAGGAATGTGCATACATTGGACATGGACATGGGACGTTAGACGAGACAAACAACAATCAACAATCAACGATAACGATAACAACAGTGCAGTGGGTATTAAATAAGTGTAAGATAAGAAAGTGCTCAGACAACAGTTGTATTGGCATTGTTTGTTTTGTTTTTTCTCTCTCGGAGTGAAGTTTGTACAGGTTTTGATGAGGTTTTGCAGCAGCACCAGCCTCCGGTGTTTAGGAGCAGCTGTTTTTACAAAAGTTCAGTTCGATCAACAATTTATTTAGGGTGCTCCAGACAGCAGCGCTTGTTAGCTCAGGGCTAACTCTGGATCTAAAACGCTTGATTTCTTCAGGGGGCTCTTCAAACCGCTGTTGTTGTCGTTGATTGTTGATTGTTGTTTGTCTCGTCTAACGTCCCATCTCCAATGTATGCACCTTCCGCCTCGAAAAATTCCTCGTTTGTGAAAACATTCCTGGCAATAAACAGTTTCTGATTCTGATTCTGATTCTGATTCTAGAAAAGTAGAACTCCCGATTCAATAAGTGCAGGCTTATTATTCAGTACTTTTGAATAGTTTTAATTTCTTTCTTACAGCTATGCGGCTACTGTAGCTGCAACAGGCTCAGTTTTATTTAGTCTGCAGCGAGAGGCCGTGTCCAAGCCAACTGCTTCTTCAAATGTGTGTCACACGTCCTTTGAATTAATTAGAGAGCCATGTCTGTCTGAGACATTACTTATGACTCACAATACAAACCAAAGGCCAACGAGTCAGTGCTGGTGTAATTACAGCTGCAATGTATCTATTACTTTTTAATTAGTGACCTGGGGTGATCGTCTCCAAACTATTACACGTGCTTGCATTTCCTCTACCAAAAGTAATGATCGTAACAATGAATGTCTTTGTATGTAAGCAGTGAATCTATGAATCAGATATTGTACACCGACCCGTATTGTAGTGGGTAGGATGTTTTTTTTGTGTCTTTCAGCGACATCATTCCCTTGCATAAACGATCCATGGGAAATTATTAAAGGCCTTGTGGTGTCATCCTGTAAAATAATTCATATGTTATCATATTTTCATCTGGCTGAGTGCAATCTGTCTGAGATCCCGGCAACATCTGGCGGATGAAATTATAATTCCAATCAGGGTAGACGGTATGATTTGTAACACAAACTTTTAAGTCCTTGATTATATTCCTAGTCACAGCAGTTTAGTCAAGACACTCGCTAGCAGCAGCACATCTCATGCAATGTATATATATATATATATATATATATATATATATATATATATATATATATATATTGCATAATGCAGATGCGTCATCCAAGGTACGATTGAGTATATGTGCTGATTGCACAGTTCATTTTGTGGCTTTAGATAGGCCAACATTAGAATTACCGTAAAATGTGAGTTATAAGCCGTTACTTTTTTCCTCAACTTTGACTCATGCGGCTTAAATATCGGTGCGGCTAATTTGTGGATTTTGTCCGATTCTAAATTTAGCAGCAATTGCAGAGACATGCTAGGGAGAGTTAGCTAGAGAGCGAGCGTTAGCTAGAGAGCGAGCGTTAGCTAGAGAGCGAGCGTTAGCTAGAGAGCGAGCGTTAGCTAGCACTAGCTAGCGACTCAGTAGCAGCAGCAACAGCGGCTTGTAAACCACCGCGGCTTGTTTAACATTAAATAAAACATTTGTGTGTGTTTTTAGTAGATGCGGCTAATAAAAGGGTGCGCCTTTATAACCCGCTCTTTACGGTACTAAAACTCTGTCCGATTATTTTGTCAACCCACATACTGCAAAGCTCTTGCCTGAAATGTACAGCATGTGATGCATACGCACGCATATGCACCTAACCTTGTTTCCCTTTTAAACATAATTGGCTCAGAACTCCACTAATAAGTCATCCGCAGATGGCTCGGCAGCCTAATTCAGCAGCCAGGCTCTTGCTGATCAAGTTCTTTTTTTTTTAGTGTTAAATAGCTTAAAGCACAGTGTGCCTCTGGTAGTCTCTGCCGATCATCATCCTCAAAGGGTAACAGTCCAGTCAAACATTATTGGTGTGATGGAAGGCTTTGTGGGAAGCGCTTTTGGGTCACGGGGAGTTCTGCACGACATCTGTTAGCGCGCACAAACCCGTCCGCTGACCGACTGATGTTCTGTCTTGTTTAGATGCTTTTGATTCAGACGCTTTCAGCACAGCAGTGTGCCGCAATTGCATCTGCTGTGCTCTGCATCAAAGTGGAAAGCCTTATTTGTGGGGAGTTTTTTAGATATTTAGATTGCCTTTCATGTGCTCGTGTCACACTTTGCTTAACCCCCCTCAAATTTGATATTTAAAACAATTGCATTTATATTCCATAGGCTCTCCATAACTCCCGCGATGACACAATTTGTTTGCTGTTTGTTATCAGGCGTCATGCTGCACTGCAAGCATACATTCTTTGTCTTTATCCGCGTATTAATATTCATAGTAACCACATTTTTGGATGCTGTTTTTTTTTCGATCTATTGCTTACCTTGTTGTTCAGATGTGTGCAATGTGCCTCAAATAATGTTGTTCACAGCATGGATTATATATGAGAGAGGAACCTTGTCGGTTGCATATCTGAATGTCAAGTAAATACCGACTGCTGTGGTTAAACTCGACAAAAACTTTGTGTAAATAATAGTTTTCACCTTTTTTTTTCTAATGCAAAAATAGTTGCAAATGTAATTCTTAGGAGACGCAGCTGCTGCTCTGGTCAGATGTCAAACCTGTTTGCATTCTCAACTCTGCCTCTCGCTGCTCAACCCTGCGTTGGTCCGGTATCATTAGTGCTGCACTGTGTACGGCCCCATCTCCCCTCAGCTCCCACCTCACCAACACAGCCCTCAAATAGGCTGTCAATCACACAATTCTGTTATTTAATTTCACTCGTATAAAAGTAAACAGCCGGCAGTTGATGCTGCGGATTTATATTGCATTCATTTGAGATAATACGTATGAGGGATGTGTAGGTGAGCATCTGCAGGGTGAAGTGGATTGGTAATTGGATTTTCAAAAATGATTCCTGGAAATTATTACTGTATTAGAATATGCCGCCTCTCATTGAAATCTCACTACAGGATTAGGCACTCAAATATACTTCTCCATATGTCTATCCACAGATCCGTCTAAAATGCCTTTTTGTTCCCTGGCTTGCCATTTGGAATAATTTGCACTCAAACGGATGCCACACATCAAAAATTATATTTCTGACTTGACTGCACGATCGGTGACGAGCTTTAGGGCTGAAGGAAGTTCAACAAGACGACTCTGGATCTCAGAGTAATTGGGTTTTGTTCATCATTACACACAGATTCAGTTATGACGTATTCTTTGTCATAAAGCTTAATTGTGTCTTTTTAGACACACAGTTTATATTTGACGATTTTAAATGAAGTATCTGAGCTTATTTAAGTTGTATTTGTTATATTTAATAATATAATTAAGTTTCTGAGCTGATTCTATTCGATTTAAGTGTGGATATTTTCCTTTTTTTTATTTTTCTTCACAAAAAATGATATTTTCTTGACTGCTATAGCTTATATGAAATATTTAACTGTGAATAGATGACAAAGCATAAGTTTACTAATCCCTAATATTGAAAGTGCAAGCAGTTACTGAAAAGACATAATACTTTGTGTCTTAAACGCATACAAGATTTAAGATTTAAGATTCAAGATGTTTTTACTGTCATATGCACAGATAACAGACAGTTATTCTATACAATGAAAAGATTATTTTGCTGGATCCTCCTAAAACACAGAATTAGAATAAACTTAAGTTAAAAAATAAGGCACAAAATATAAAAGATATAACAGTATTGCACAAACATATGATAATAGTATTGCTCAGTGTATAAAGTGAACTATGCATTGCATACATGAGGCTGCCTGCAGGTTGCAACTGCCAAAAGACCCCAGATCGTTAGCTTGCAGTTAAAACTGAAGCAAAGAGAAGCCGATGATGCGCTATGTTCTCTACTGCTTTAAGTATAATCGTTGGTGATACGTTTTGTGCAGGCTGGACGTGTTGCAGATTGAGTTATGGCGCTCTGATGGAGGAGAGCAATGTACTGGAAGATTGTGTTGAAGCTAGAGAATACAGGATGCAGGAACAGGCCCGTTATCACGACTTAATGTAGATCTTTACAGAAATGATCTGTCAATGGTTTGCAAAAGAATACATTGATCATTAGTGCTTTAGCTCTGTCGGCGCATACGCACAATATGATGGTGCTCGTCATTTCTTGGGAATTGCTTTCTAGTGGTAGATATATAACTTCAATATGCCGTCTTCAAAAGTGTTTCTGCCAAGGGATAAAAAAAGAAGAAGATAGGAATGCAATTTAGTACAAGTAATATTTTTCATTGTTATGGTAGTTTTGTCACATGCAGTTCCATACCTCAAAAAATCTTTTGTTTGTACCATGATTAATGAAGGAGTACATAAGTTTGGAAAATATTCACGTCTCTCTATTAATATGCCTCCTGCAGATTTCACCATATTGTTATTTTACAGATGGAACACAAATGAAAGACTATAATCTGTAAGTAAAATACTTAAGATAAAAGAGATCCAAGTCTCATTGACATGGTAAAACGGGCCAAAAGTTGGGTGAGCATTTTTATTTATGGGAGCCCAGTATTCATGTGAAATGAATACCTGCAGCCGGTATCAGATAATAGGGGCTCTTAAAAACTGAAAGACCAGTCCCTTCAGTGCTGTAATTTCTTTTTTTTAATACATTTTTTTTGTGATGATTTCTTCACCTTCACCTGAAAATAATATGAATTCTGTAACAGCTTTTAAGAAACGGGGCCGTACAGGAAGATGATTACAGTCTGCAGCTGCAGCTTCTTTCACATTCTCTTACCATCTTTTTTTTTTTTAACTACCTTGCTTTTTCTTTCCTTGGGCTTTGTGCAAATGCACTTGTTGTTCTCCGCCCCCACCACTATTGCAGCTTCCAGCTATAGATTTATGTTATTTTGAGAACTCTTAATGTAAAAAGATGGGTAAGACACCATCGTGGTGCTTCAACATTCCCTGGGAAGTGCATTTTTTATCATCTTCCCTCGGTAATTTCAGCTCTGCAGACATTATTAAGCGTCTGAGTCGCCATGGCATGAATGTCAGCCTTTGCGCTGACATTTACTAGCTATTGGCATTAAATAAATGCTCCTAACACTTAAGCCAAGATGACTAACAATCTCAAATATAATATGGACATCTTTTTAGGTCGCTAAAACTACGAAAACACAACATTTAGGAAACGCTCTTACACATTGTTTCTCTTAACAATACCGTCTTCTTCTTCCGTTTTCCAGAGCTGAGAAGCAGCTCGTGTGGAAACCCGGGCGTTCCACCCAAAGGCATACTGAATGGGACTCAGTTCAACGTAGGGGGCAAGATCCGCTACCGGTGCGTCACCGGCTACGTCCTGGACGGCCATTCCCTCCTGACCTGCGTGACCACGGCAGCCGGCGTGTCCGTGTGGGACTTCCCCGTGCCGATCTGCAGAGGTAAGGGCGTTTCATCACTGAAATTGAGTTATAAATCATTTACACTGCAGATGATTACTGCTGCCGGCAAACTTTCTCCCAGTAGTACAATGTGACTGTGAGGTATCGTGGTTACATGTTATCTGCACATTTTAAGCTTCCCCTAAGCCATTTAAAATGAGCATGATTTCATGAATTGCTTAAATTTAACTGCTTTGACATGATTGACAGCTTGATGGCGTGTGATTGGGCGACCAGCCCACAGATAAAGTGAAGTCTGGCACAGCTCTCCCTCAGATCTTTTTAGTTGCAATCTAATAAGATGGAATGATTTTAATCACGTTGAGGAAGTTGATTAGATCCTCCACGGCTCAAAAGGTTAATTAAATATTTATAAATACATTAATTCCGTGAGCAGGAGTGGTACGTTTTACTGGATCTTTGCATCGCCACCTGGGCTGTACTTAAAGCAGAGCGATGGGACGGTCTGGAGGATTTAAAGTGAAAAAGCCACATCATTCAGTCAACCTGGAACCTGTGAAACTGCATTATCTACTGTGGGCAGACGGCTATGTGTGGTGAACATTTTTTTAACCATTAAATCATCTGCCCAGCTCCGTAAAAGTCACCCAAAAATATATATATATAGATATTTTTTTTACTGTTAACCTTTTTACAAGTGAATGCGAAAGACAAATCAATAAATTATGTAGCGCTGTCCTCTCGTTAACATTCTCTAGGACATGCGGTAGGTTTCGCCAAACAAATCCAGCAATCTCATCTAATAATGCACCGAATCTTCACATCCCACATAAGGAAGCTCTTCAGCAAGCTGGCTTGTTTCCACATTCTGCACGAGTGTTTGTCTCACTCAACACGCACTTGGCTGCTCAGACTGCGAAAAGGAAAAAAAAACATCAACAGTATGAGCGTACAGCTGAAGCCAAGCTCGGTTTACGGTATTAAAATACATCAAAGTTTCAGGAATCTGCATCGCTTGAGGTGCAATCGATTTTCTTTTCTGACACTTGGAGAGCTTCATAATGGTTTTTGCTTCATTTTCTGCTCCGAATCTTCCTAGCGTGTTCAGAAATACGCCGTTGGCCAGGATTTGAACCCTTAAGGACGCTGTGCATCGGTAATTTGTCTCGGTAAGCTCTTCTGCTCAACCATCAGGAACATAGGATGAAGAGGACGCTGAGGCATAATGATGGTTCCTTACTGACAGCTGGTTGATGAATGACTAGTGCGCTTCATACCATGCCGGTTATCCCTTGCTGTGCTTAGATGAGACCTGTCGTCACATTGATGCAAATAATGCATGACGTAGGTGGAAAGCCATTGTGCCGGTGAGAGCTTCAAGGAATGTGTGATGATGGGTGAACGGCAGGTAGCACTTGGTTAGTAATTTATCAGTATTGCTACCGTCCAATGTCTGCACAGCTGCAATCATAAGTAGCAGCTAAGTGAAGGCGAATTAGCTTTCATCAATGTTAAAAGCTTGTCTAAATCTCAATTATTTTTTACTTTTAAACAACGTTTATTGTTTAAAGGTGCAAGACACGAGATCGGGAGCGTTTTGATTGCCTCTCAACATGTTGACGGTTGATAGCCAACAGGTGCTAACGGCGCTAACTAAGTGCAAACTGTGTCTTTTATCCTGTATCTTTGCTCTTGTTTTATGTTTGTTATGGTCTGTCAAGGGACTACAGATGCGAATTAGCTGTAGCTAAAACCTGGTACAGTGCATCAAATGGTGACATTTATGTTTTAACTGTACATGGTCCCTTTTAAATAGTGCATATATATATATATATATATATATATATATATATATATATATATATATATATATATATATAACATGCACTCTAGCACATGCTAGGTAAACAAAGCAAGGAGAAGCTCCGGTAACGACAAACGCGGCTTCATTCTCTGCTCGGGTTCACAGACATTACTCCTCTTTAGATGGCAAACAGTTGTTTGCTGCTCAATAATGCTTGTAATGTTAACTACAGCTCCTTAAACACAACAGCACTGTGAAGGTGAAGATGTATTTATTGCAGTTTTGTGCCTATTAGTTGTTCTTTATGCTTTTTTTTCATGCTGCATGACTTATTTCCAAGAAACTAATGAGCAACATATGGTAAAACACAATATTTATAGTGGAGCTTTTGCATGATTCCTTGTGGAGAAACTCAGTCTTACATATTAAATTAAATATACTAATTGATTAGTTGACAAAATCAAATGCGTGTTAGTGGACACTGAGTCAAGGACAGCCTCCCTTTACTCCAACTCACCAGGAAGTGCTGCTGTGGTCTCACTTTTATGTAGGGAATCCTGGACAGTTATGTTTGTTATTTTTAGAGACAGCCTCCACTTAACACAGTCTTCTGCAAGGAAAATGAAGTGGCATTAGGCAGAAGCTCTTAGGGAGAATGATTGATTGAAAGCCATTCCCGTATCCTGATCATTTCCTTTCAATCTATCACAATAGACTGCTCTTGCGTTCTCTTTTTGCTGTATACTGCCTTCTTCAAATACAATCAGAAATCAAACATCTTGCACATGGACATGTTTGGAGTCGGTCTCTGTGTATTTTCAATTGCCTCTTTTTTTAAAGCAGAAATCTCTTTTGTTGAGATGAAAAGCAGGAAGTAACTCAATTACCTAATTTAATAAATGCAATACATTTTAATGGACTTTTTTTAGTCTTGCGGCCACTCAAAGCGCTTTAGCGCTACATGTCATCCTTCATACGCTGATGGGAGGAGCTAGCATGCAAGGTGGACTACTAGGTCTAAGATGTGCAGTCATCCCAACAGAGGAGAGGGTATACCGAACGAGTCACATGTCAATAGACGAGCCAACGAAATCACAACGCCAGCAGAGCAAAAAGAAGATGCTCAGAATATGATTGAGAAACAGAGTTTGGAGGGAACAAAAATCTGCAGATGGAGGGTTCCTTTCCATTTAAGGATGGTGTTCGCCCCGATTGACAGGCCAGAAACATCCCTCCTTTACAGGCCTGCTCTCTCTCTCTCTCTCTCTCTCTCTCTCTCTCTCTCCTTCGTTCTCTGTCTTTCTATCTCTGTCTCTCTCTCTCTCTTTCATTCTGTCTTTCTATCTCTCTCTCTCTCTTTCGTTCTGTCTTTCTATCGCTATCTCTCTCTCTCCTTCGTTCTCTGTCTTTCTATCTCTCTCTCTCTTTCATTCTGTCTTTCTATCTCTCTTTCTCTGTATTTCTCTCTCTCTCTCTCTTTCGTTCTCTGTCTTTCTATCTCTCTCTCTCTCTCTCTCTCTCTCTCTCCTTCGTTCTCTGTCTTTCTATCTCTGTCTCTCTCTCTTTCATTCTGTCTTTCTATCTCTCTCTCTTTCTCTGTATTTCTATCTCTCTCTCTCTCTCCTTCGTTCTCTGTCTTTCTATCTCTCTCTCTCTTTCATTCTCTCTTTCTATCTCTCTTTCTCTGTATTTCTCTCTCTCTCTCTTTCGTTCTCTGTCTTTCTATCTCTCTATCTCTCTCTCTCTCTCCTTCGTTCTCTGTCTTTCTATCTCTGTCTCTCTCTCTCTCTTTCATTCTGTCTTTCTATCTCTCTCTCTCTCTCCTTCGTTCTGTCTTTCTATCGCTATCTCTCTCTCTCCTTCGTTCTCTGTCTTTCTATCTCTCTCTCTTTCATTCTGTCTTTCTATCTCTCTCTCTTTCTCTGTATTTATCTCTCTCTCTCTCTCTCTTTCGTTCTCTGTCTTTCTATCTCTGTCTCTCTCTCTCTCTCTCTCTCTCTCTTTCTCGTTCTGTCTTTCTATCTTTGTCTCTCTCTCTTTCTCGTTCTCTCTCTCTCTCTCTCTCTCTCTGTCACTTGCACACACACACACACACACACACACACACACACACACACACACACACACACACACACACACACACACACACACACACACACACTTACGACTAAGTCCAGCCCGGCTCCTGTATGTGGGCAGATGGTCCTTTGATCTTATTTCCTCAGAGATCCTGCCCTTTCTGCTCATCACCAATTGTTTCACACTAAACACACAGCAGCACAAAATCTCTCCCAAATCCAGCGCCCGCCCCCCAACACCTCGGCCTCTCCACCAGTCACCTCCTTTTGTCACCACCTCTCTTCTCTTTCATCTTTCTCCCAGGCCTCTTCTGCGTCCTCATCCAACTTCCTCAGTCCTCTGTGGTTGTGTGTGTGGCTGACAGGAAGACGCGAGGAATAGAGGAGGGAAGAGAGAGAAAAAGGCAGGGAGACTAATTCACAATACACACACTGTTTAAAACAAGATAATGAAGCCATAGAACCCAAATTTGACCGAACATTAAACCTCATTACCAAACTGTGGAATAATCAGATATAAGTATATTTGCTGGACAGAGTTGTCAATTCTCATTTAATTAAAAGTGGTTACTGCAGTTTTTAACCTGGAGGCACAACATGGAGATCAGTACGGACAAAGTGATGGTCTCTTATGAAACAACCCACACATAACCATCATGCTTACTCATCTCTATTATTGAGGAAAGCATAATTGATGGCTTGGCAGGGTTATAGGAATCCCATAACAATGCACTTTAGTTACCGTGAAGCCATCGTAATGCCAGGTGTCATCCCCTTGAGATTAACCATAAATGTGTGTTTATCCTTTGCGTGTGTCACTTTAAACTGCGACAACGGAGCTTGAAAGGTTGACGGTTAAACAGAGAGATGGATGGAGGGGGGAAAAAACAACAGACCGCATCAACTCCAAGCAGAAAGGCAGTGAGATGGAGAATTAATGGCTAGTCTAATTGTGAGCTGCTACTGCGCCTCCCAAGAGCCCCTTTTGGTTCCTTCCATCTAATTTGTCTCTGGACGTTCATTAAGCCGGGCAGTGAGACAGCGGAGGGGACGTCGCGGTAACATGAGAATATGGTCCATTATACGCTGTCATTCTTGCTGCCAGCCACTGTCCAACCGAATAAGACAACTAGGCCACAGGAAAACCTTGTTCCTCGACTATATTTCCATATCTGGTAATGCAACTGGACTAAATTCTCTCTGCAACGCCTTTCCAACTCTCTGCTACTCATAATGTTTTCAGTCCCAGTGAGTGCTAAATTGTCCTCCACAGTTACAACTGATATGGAAACGGCTCGATATCCGAGCGGCTGCCAGAAGTCCTTCCATTCATTTCGAAAGGCTGATAACAAGCAACCATTGTAAGAGCGTCCGTGTTAAGAATTAGGTTACCAAAGGTGGTCCTCATACTCGGTATTCATTGATTTCTTCAGGATAATGATATAATGTGAATATTATTATTTTCAGCCAACAAAAATGACCAAATTCCTCACCCTTATGTAACACGGTGGTTAGTGCTGTGGTGCCATTTTGCTCTTCTCTCATTATTCAATCTAATTTTCATTATGTACTGAAAATGACTGCAATCAATTTATATCTCTTGACTACTCAATATTTAAGCAGATGAGTGACTTACTGTAGACATAGCCACTGCCTTTGCATTAACACAGGCATTATTACAAAGGAAAAACCTAAGGTAGTGTCAAATTATACATGAGCTCCATTCCTTCTTTCCTTGGGGGTGAATATATTAGAAAGACAAGTGTTGTATATCTGATCAAAGTCAAGCGGAGAGAGGCTTAATCCCTCCTCAAGTAGCATTAGATTGCTGATGCTGGGGATGTAAATGAGCTCAGCTAAAGCAGTCCTAATCCTCGCCACCATCTTCTTTTTTTAAATTTTTTACACTGCCACTGTTTTTAAAAAGGGAGGGATCCTCCTTCGTCTTCCAGAGCACGCTCTAATGATTTGCTGGGGAACACATTGCCCAGCATGCAGCTCTTTTAAGTCACTAAACCTCGTTGGCACTCGCTGGTACCTCAAATGCTGCCATGGATTCCAATGAAACGCTGCATGTGAGTATATATATATATATATATAAACTGTAAGGCAGTATACAGTTGAAGCCATTTAAAATGCTCAAGCTGTAAAGAGATGTATTTCATATTTTGTTGAGTCCCAGACAGCAGCTTGCTGGGTCATGAATTACAGTAACATGCATGGATGTGTCCCAAAGAAACCCGTTGCAGCTCCCCAAATTTCCCGTGCAATTAAATTGGTTCCAACTGTAAACCCGTTAATGAGTTATAGGATCAGTTATTAAGCGTAGGTGTGGAAATCCATCCCATAATGCTTGAGGAAGCCCTGCGCTGAAAGATTGGTGCTCAATCCATTGCACACGAACCAGAGAATGACTTGCAGCTTTTTAGGTTTGACCAAAACGTGCACGCTCACATGCACTATCATGTGCGACAAAGCAAGGAATAACACACACACACACACACACACACACGCAGGCGCGCACAAGAAGAGTGATTCTCTGCTCAAGTAGACTCCTTACTCCTTTATATCTTTACTTGGAAAATAGGTTTTTGCTGCTATATTAAAGTTCAGAATGTTAAATGCTCCTTTTAAACCCCACGGCCCCCGTAAAAAGGGGCTCAAGTTTAAGTTCATGTTTAGATAGTGTTCATAAAAATGTCCATTTTATTAATCCATAACGATTATAATGCGATTCTTCAAGCTCCAAACACACAACTCAACACCAAAGCCGCCCAAAAAACAAATATATATATATATATATATATATAGCTGAAAATGTCCAAAACTGTCCAGAAATTACGAAATGTATATGTCACGTTGGCAGATGTCATTTACGTTAGCTTCATGCTACAAGCTAAATCCGGACATCTCCGTAAACCTCACGACCTACGGATTCAGACGCTGCCGTCCAATCTCTTCTCAGACAAAGCATCAGCACAATGCCATGCAGCCGAGCTTTCTTTTCCCAGCGAATGTACAGAAACATTGCTCCAAACGTGCCATTTTGACTTCAAAATAAAGATCTTCCGGGGCATCTAACTGAGGTGAAAACAGGAGATTTCGAGTCACAGTGGTCGATTTCAGTGTCGGCCAATCGGATGCGTCACAACTTGAAGATTTTCTGAGGCTAAAAGGGCTGTTAATCTAATTTGGATGCTTTAGACAGATCCCATAGGCTCCTACGATTAAAAGGAGTGTTCTTAGATTAAAATCAGACTTGGGAAGGCGAAGATAGGACGTTTTTTAGTTTTTCCCCCCATTTCTTTCTGTGTTCTATCATCAACAACTTTTAACCAGTAACACATATACTGCTATATACACATCTTAACTAATCTCACAAGTGTTATTGTTATTATAGCACCAGAATTATTCAAATAGCCCTTGTGGTTGAGGAGAGAAACCAGTTTTAGTATGAGTAAGAAAACCTACGGCTGGGGTTTAAGAGGTAGTTGCTCTCAGACAGTGGGCAGTCACCATTGCCATGTTTATTATTTTCAGGCTGCACATAACACTACCTTTTTATACCTGTCAGTCACACTTTTGCACCCGGCATTTTCTGTCGCCACCTGGGTTGAATGATGTTCAAAGACGATCAGAGAGCAAGTCTGTTATCATGGAAACCACTTCAGAGAAAACTATATAAGGAGCTATTTCTTTTTTTAATATTCGTTCCAGAATCCTATTCTGGGGTAAAAAGATCTGAGGAACAAAGAAGCGCTTTCATTTTTGTTTACGGTTTTGAGAGAGCCTTTTTATTGTCTCTTTTTTTTCCTCCTCCTATGATGTCAGTGGTATAATTTGCCACAGTGGCAACGTTTTGGGTTTCTGTGCCTTCCAGTCAGAGCGAGAACACAGACGGTGCTGGATGGCAGCCTTCGGTTTCTGCTCGCTGTCTAATTTACAACCTACAGTATCGAGTCTTACCGCTGTGTGTTAATGTTTGATCGATTTTATATATCAAGCTTCATTGTACAATACCCTGCGGCCCCACAGATGCTCTGCAGATTCTTGGATAATTGTGCTAGTTTTTTCCCGCTGCCACATTTAACTATATATATATATTTTTTTTTTTTTTTCAATTTTTCAATTATTTTCTCCTGACTATTACAAATTTAATTGACCGATGGATTCAGTAAAGTGTTGAAAAATGTGACAATCAGGTTTAGTCCTAAACCTGCACCTTGTTTTCACCTAACTTCCATCATATTTGGTGGTGATCATAATACAAAAACGTTGAGATTTTAATTGAACTTTTACCATCAAACTGATTCTGCCCCAACGTTAAAATAAACCTAAAACTTCAGAATCATTCTAAAGTCATTGCAAGGCAGCAATTAAATAGAATAGTTGTGTTTTCATTAACTTAGAATGAACTTTGTATTTTCTACATAGGGAGCAGAGCTGCAGTCGAATAGTCAAAACATGACCTCCTAACTTCTATTCCTAACCACTTTTCCTTGACCTGTGGAAAAGGAAAGAGGGTAATGAGAATTCATGAGGAGTTTTAGGAAAATAAAACCGTGGTGAATCCGACTCCACTGTCTCTTTGTTCAGTCTCAAACATGCTGAATTAAACATGTTCTCTAACAATGCCTCTTATCCCTCTTTGTTGTTATGGTTTATATGCAGATTATAATCTGATCATAAGAACATGCAAGCAATAGTTTGTGAAACGCCACACAGCTCGGTGTGACCTAGAAGTGTTGACTTGGTAGTGTTTTAAAATGTGAAATGTGACAAAGTAGTTGATTTGAAAAAAATTATAATCAGAAACATGACTCAGACAAAAGGGATCAGCATTGCTGCACTCAATGCCACTTTTCAGTTTACAGCAGTTTGATCAGTTTACAGCAGTTTGATCAGTTTACAGCCGTTTGATCAGTTTACAGCAGTTTGATCAGTTTACAGCAGTTTGCTCACTTTACAGCAGTTTGCTCACTTTACAGCAGTTTGCTCACTTTACAGCAGTTTGCTCACTTTACAACAGTTTGATCAGTTTACAGCAGTTTGATCAGTTTACAGCAGTTTGCTCACTTTACAACAGTTTGATCACTTTACAACAGTTTGCTCACTTTACAACAGTTTGATCACTTTACAACAGTTTGCTCACTTTACAGCAGTTTGATCACTTTACAGCCGTTTGATCAGTTTACAACAGTTTGATCACTTTACAGCAGTTTTATCACTTTACAACAGTTTGATCACTTTACAGCAGTTTTATCACTTTACAACAGTTTACAGCAGTTTGATCACTTTACAGCAGTTTGATCAGTTTACAACAGTTTGATCACTTTACAGCAGTTTGATCACTTTACAGCAGTTTGATCACTTTACAGCAGTTTACAGCAATGTAATGTCCGTAGTTTGCCAGCAGGTTTAACAGATTATTGAAAGTATTTCCAAGTTATTGGATCATGATCGGTTGTTCTCGTGAACGGCCGAATGGTGCGTCACTTTAAATGTTGCCGCCGCAAGGAATTGTGGGTCGGCATTATCTCCTTTCCTTTTGTAAAAGCAGGTGCAGTGTCTCCTATGCTAAAGGAGCTAAGTAAGGAAGCATTGAAGCTCCTTTCCTTCACATTTAGAGAATTCGACCAGCTCTTATCTTGGACATTTCACTCAGTTAGGAACCTTCCTCACCAAAAAGGACTATTCTTTACAGAGTCTGCCATGTTGCACTGCCATGTTTCTACAGTAACCCAGAAAGGACAAACCAAACACTGGCTACAGTATAAGCCGTGCTAAAAACAAATGTATTTATTTCATAACTTTGTTTAATCTGAATTCTGATAATATGATCAACAGGGTATAGAAGAGGGGTGACATACAATCTGAATGAGATGTAGGAGCTTAAGACTCCAAGGTAAGGGTCCGAGGCAAACATTTAGAGGAGGCTCTAATATATGAGGGTGGGTTTGGACTGCCAAGACATTCGCAGAATTGTCCTGACATTGCTGTGATATTTTATAAATGTTTCCATTTTGTTCTCCTGTGTTTGTCTCCATCAAAATTCCCTCTCCCATTCTTTTCTGTATCCTTCTTCTCATTCTCTCTCTCTCTCTCTCTCTCCACTTGTCTATTTCTTCTATCTCCTCTGCGACACTCACCTCCCTCTCATTATCTAACACTTCTCCACCACTTCGTTCTCGCTCTCTTTGCCTTGACGGCGACATCCCCCCCCCCCCTCCGTCTGTCATCAAGGTTAAAAAGTGATACGGCTCCTTTGGCCAGAGACTCGCAGCGATTTAATATCCATTTCATTTCAGGCCATAGCCAATTACTCTACAAATGTGCCGGGCACTCTCTGGGATGTCATCTTATGTGCACTGAGGGGATAAACAATTTGTCACTCAGGATAAGTGTTGATGGTGGAGATGACGACAAATCATGTCTCCGCATGCTTTTGTTAAAGATATTTAACACACGGAAGCCTGCCATTGGTGTAGTCTGCAAATGTGTGTGTGTGTGTGTGATGTCTCACACAGTATCAATGCCATCCCTTCCCTCCCTATGAAGACTTTGATCAGTTGCTATGCTACAGCTAATGTGTCAAAAGACATGGATCAAGTTAACTAGCAGCTCCTGCTCTCCCGTCTTTTCCCCATTTTTTTATTTATTTTAATCTTCTGTTGAATTCATACACCCGCTTCCTTGTTCCTTGACCAATTGTGTAATGCAGCGTACAGGAATGTTCCAAGTCTGGCAGCTCTGACAGCCCTGAGTGGAGCGCTGAGCCATCAAAGGTTTCAGCTGGCACAGCTGAGTGTCACATATTAGTCTTAAATGATGTGAAAACTGTGAAAGCCCTGCCATCATTAGAATTCTTTGGGGAGAAAAAAACGGATACAGAGGTGGAGGCGAGGGGTGGGTGAGTAATAGTAGAAAGATCTGAGAGGAATGGAGTGAGAGAGAGAGAGGGAGGGAGATGGAGAGATATAAGAAAGGGTGGGGGAGCGAAGGGACGAAAAGAGAGCAAGCCCCCTTTTATGGTCGGGGGCATTAACATTCAACTGACGTGCCATGCTTCCCACATTGGAGGAAAAAATATACAATTTCACAGCATTATAAGCCCTATTTATCACCATTTGTTTGTTTCCTGAAACATGAGTGGGCTCGGAAGACACGATGATGAATTACTGACTCTCGGACGGAGGGAGGAGACAAGATCGAGGGAAAGAGAGAAAAAGTGCAAAAGAGATATTTAGGACTCCCCCCCCCTCCTCCTCCTCTCCTCCCACAAACTGCACTGAAGGAAACTGACAGAATTAGCACACAATTAATTGATAAACAGTTCTGCCCATTGTCACTTGTCGTTGTTAAAAAGGCATTAGCCACCCTTTTAATGTTCATGTTGTTGGCAGTCCCATAATTGTGCTGGAATTATCGGTAGATACTGGACTAGACAACCTGTGTGAAAAACAAATCAAATGACGTGTCTAAACCTGGGCGGCTCAGACATTAGCTTCATCGTTGGTCTTTCTCTGGTTTGCATTTATCGGAGGAGACAGGTACAGATGTTTTATGCCTGAAGCCACTTCCTCCCCCCCCCCATGTTGACCTTTGAGTAATACCTCTGTTCTCTCCCCTTTCCTCCCTTGCTTGCCTCTGTGGTGACTGACAGCGGAGGACACGTGCGGTGGCACCTTGAGGGGCTCCAGCGGGCTCATCTCCAGCTTCGATATCCCGAGCGGTGAGTCTGCCGGTGGCGGGGCTGCAGGCCTGGGCAGCAGCGGGGAGTGTAAGTGGACCATCCTGGCAGATCCGGGGGACACCATCTCCCTCGTATTCACCGAATTTCAGATGGAGGAGAAGTCGGATTATCTGGAAGTAGAGGGATCTGAACCGACAACCATCTGGTGAGTTGAGCTGTGAGGAGGAGTTTGTTTCACCAGATGTGCATGACTGTGTGAATGTGTTTCGTGACTTTGATAAGGTGTTAACAGAAAGGTGTAATGAGGTTGAAGTGAAGACGGAGTGCTGTTGGCTCATGTTCTGGCTGGAGAGAGATAACGTGCACCGAATCCTCTCAAGAAAATCATTTTTAGTGCTGTAGTAAATGATGGCCTACATTCTGTTGGAGAACAGAGCTGCCAAAACCAAATGTAGGCCAGAAAGTAAGTTTTGAAATCCACATATACACACACTTTTATCACAATTTGTTTGTTTTGCATGAAGGTTTTGATTGACAAGTCAGTAAAATAGTCAAGTCTAGTTTAGTTGTGTTTCACTGGGCTTTACAGGCCCACAGCCAGGTGCTGACTGGCCATCGGACTCCGAACGGCCGATCCATTCCCGGCCAATTCCCAGATACGATTTGGACTGATCCTTTTTTATTTTTTCATTGCAATCTAATTGGCACAGTGGTTTCATTGTGAATGCGACGGACCGTGACTCACCTCGGCTTTTTGTTTTGATTCAGTGCAGCGGTGATGTGTTTACACCAGCTGAGGCTGCAGGGGGTTGGCGAGACACCCCGACAGTGTTTTTGAAGGTCTTCAGCATCATCAGATTCTCTTTTATACCACAAGAACTGTATTAGCGGTAAAAATTTGACTGGCGCCCCGGGGTGCCTGCATTAAAGGTCTCTCCATCTCAAAGTCTCCGGCTGAATTTCAGTCCCAATATGTCCTTGCCAACAGCCGAACTTCAAAAACTCTGCATATATGGAAGAATTCCCTTGAAAACATAAAGCGTATAGAAAAAAAAATGGAAGAAATGCAGAGAGGGGCCTGCTATCTATCGCTTGGGTGGTTTTAAGTTAATGTAATAAACAATAACAATTGGATTATGGTTCAATAGCGTTTGATCATATCATTTATGTACCTATCTGAGTCATTTGTGTGCGGTATAAGAGACTGGACTACTGTGTATTTAATCAAGGTTTCACATGGAGAGAATATACACGTTCTGAGTCTAGATTGACAGCTTCGGTATCGGCTTGGTAGGACGGGGCGGTATGGCCTTCGTTCTTGGGATAACGAGGAGGCCTGCCCGCTGTGATCTCGACGCAGAACAAAGGTTCTGTGTGTACGGCGGAGCGTGACCACATCATATTTGATAAGAGAAGCACTTTAAAATCAGCCGCATGCGTTGGGGACTTAAGGGAAAAAGCCAACTGGCATGCAAATGTACCTTTTTTAATGAATTTCCCCAGACAGTTGTGTGCAGGAAAACGTTTTTAAGTACGCCTCGTGGTTGCTGATTGAATTCAATCAATTCACAGGATTCCATTTTAATAATTCAAATTAAAGTGCACTTGAAATCTTCAACAGAGTTTTGTTTAAAGCGCTGCCCTCGGACACTTTGGTTTATGGCTTTCTTGCATAGGCTTAATGTAGAAGTCATTCCCAGCGGAAACCAGGAAATATGAAATGGGTTTGACCCCCCAACCTTGAGGCTGAGGTTATCCATCTCTTCACACGTCCCGAGCGAATGGGAGCGTTTGCCAGGTTTATGTGATCCTGCCGGGCATTAATTATAATTGGCCGAAAGAAGCTCTAATCAATCACGGAGCTACAAGCTTTGTTGTCCCTGAGAGTCGTCATCCGAAGTCAGAGGGGGAGAGAGAGAGGCAGACACTGTCAGTGGGAGACAGAGGGAGTCAAGAGGAGAGGTGCTCCGAGTGTGGCGAGGACTGCTAAGTATTGCATGTTGACGGAGCTTAAGAGAGGTTGACAGGAAGCTGATCTGGAATGACACTGATGTGTTTTGACACGCCATCAAGAAGCGCTTCTCTTAGGTATAAAAGCTCCGAAATGAACTCTTAGTTTTGCAGAAAAGGCTTTGTGTTGTCTTGTGTCTCCTGCAAAACAGAAATGGCCCCAAGTGGTACAATTATTGCATTTAATTACTATTTATTTGTATTAATATAAAGGATGCAAACAAAATATCACGTTCTCATTAAACCTCGACAAAAAAAATGCATAGAGATATTTTTATTTTGAACACAGACCGTAGTAGCAATGCCTTGTTTACATTAGAAAGTTTCTTAAACAACAACTGACAACTGAATTACAAATAAAGTGCATGAATGTATTCCATTAAACCAAAATAAATCAAAACAAGGAAATGTAATCCTAACACAAATGTGGAGTTTTAACAAATATGTTTAACAACCTTTCAGGAAATACTTTATTACCTCCATTTCTAGCAATTACCTTTTATACCAAGGCCCCAGCAATTGGAAAGATGTCGGGTAATCCATACTTTTGCTATCGGGCGATACTTTAATGGAGTCATAACCCCCGATGAGTAAACTGACGTCTCCAGCTAAGTTTTTGTTTGCCGGAGGAGAGGATGAAAAGACACACACTGTGTGTTCAGGCAGGCAAAGCAGTTCAACAAGCGGTGCCTTTTATATGCGGGAGTTGTTACTTATGTGTGTGGTGACCGGTCACCACGCATCACTTGAATGCCTTGAAACTCCCAAGATGATGTTATTGTGTGCCACCAAATGTCAGAGGCTGTCAGGCCGAGTTCTCGTTTTAAACTCTGCAATTCTAGCGGGACTCGGTGAGCTCGAGTGCACCGGATTTCAGAGCGATAGCTTCAACTCGGCCAGGTAAACAAACAGGAATTCAGAGCGAGCAATTCTCCCACGTCCATAAAATTCATTGCTCTCGCAGCCTCTCTCTCTCTTTCAGTGTCTCCGACTGCGTACAGGGCCGCCGGACAGCTAAACTTCCAAGCGTCCTAACATATAGCACCAGCTGCAGGCGGAGACAAGCAAACTGTCGATGCACCCTCGAGCTTTAGCGCCGCTTAACGATGATTGACAGCCGGAAACCTCAAAGTCAGCCAGATTTAACATCTTCTCTTCACCTTTTTCAGGCTACTTCAGTACTGGAGGATAAGAAAATAGCAAAAATAATCGGTAAATAATTAACAAACACATAAATTCAACAAATACAGAGTGTAATTACTGAAAATATTTGAATATTTATTTAATTCTGGCATATGTAATAGTGTTTATGAAATAGAAAATGTAGCGATATTTTGAACTGCCCAATTTTGCTAGGCAATTTCCTCCAAAAGTGGATGATAGATTATGACCAAGACTAAAAAAAAAACTATTCCTGATAGTTGAAAGTACACAAAATGCAAGACTATGGGGCCATAAATATGTTTTGCAGACACCTCTTGGCAGCTTTTATAAAAAAAAAAACTCTATCAGATGTCTGCAAATGAGTTCATTGATCCCATTGTCGTCGCACTGGAGAAGGTTGATATGAGGCTGTGCATCAATCACGGGGAAAATAAACCAAAAAAAGATCTTGGTCTCCTTTTGACAAAAGCCAACATTGGAGTTTTGGCTCAACCCAGAAGTTCTTTGTTCTTCTTCTGACCTTTTTAATATGACTGTAAAGCCCTGCTCACAAAAACAACAAGCTGTAGATTACACGTCGCTCATTGTTTAAAATATGGACAAAGAACATACAACCTGAAAGCTTTTGCACATGTGAGACATGCAATTTAATCAGAAAATGCTCTGATCTGTTTATGTAATGTTTCTCTCTCTATGCGTATCCTTATTTTCTACCTTCCTAGCTTCCAGTTCCTTTACAGACGTGTTTGATTGCGTCCTGCGTGATGTAAACCTACCAAGAAAAAGCAGAGACTTTAGAATAGATTTCTATTTCGCCGGGCAATCTGGCAATATTTGTTTGGGTCACTGAATACGAACTGCCCCATTCCAGCAGAGCGGCTAAACGGCGTCGGAGGAAGAATACAATATTCAAAGCGGGTTGAGAGCAAGAAGTGCCCTGCAGCTAAATGACTAACTTTTGGTTAAATTACCATGTGTATTAGATTCAATTTCTTCTTCCTGGGATTTATTATTGATCTTCCCATGCAAAAATATATCTCATTAAAGTGTCTCCAAAAGCTATTGCAGTCTGACTGCCGAGAATGTTTAATTGAAGGAATTTGGATTGACAATTGACCCAAGCAACTAATGCAAGGAGCCACTGGGTACATGGGGACTGGCTTACTGGGCTCAGAGCTCAATCTACTGGCAGATGGGCACCACACTGTATAAGTGCAACTCCTGAGCGGTCTCTGCTGAGGATATAGAGAGCGACAGCTTCTTTCTTATCAGAAAAGAATAAATATATATATTTTTCATAGAACATGGGTGGGAGGAGAAGATCACCTGGCCCAATCTTTCTTTGACAAATTTGAATTGATGGCTCATTATCCGGGGTGAACCCACGTATAACCGGCCTCTCTGTGAAAGTAGAGACTCCAGAGATTTCGACTCTTCGCTCTGCCCTCAAGGCCACATTTTGGCCACAGCACCTGCACACTGGGACTCGTTACGTTGGTATTTTGATGAGATTGCCGCGCTCCCTTTAACCCCTCGTCCTATCCAATCAGTAGGGGACCGTCTTACGAGAACTCTCTAATGTCAGAATCTACCATTTATTCCTTGAGACGCCCCCCAAATCGATACGAAGCATGCCGAAGCTGGGATGGAACCCAGCACATGAAAACACTGCGCTCACGCCAAGAAGTAACGTCTGTAAAAGTGCCATGTATATTAGGTAATATAAATCGTTATATTCTGTAGATATTCCTCATTTCATTATTCTTACGTCTATGAAAGTTCAGGTTGTGCGAGGTCAGTTTAACACATATTATCTGTGAGAAGTTTCTCACGGTTCAACACTCACACCTGTTTATCAGTATGTTGACATTAGGGAAGCAGACTGGGTCGTTGCACCTTCCATGAGGACACGATTCTCCTCCTCTTAGAAATGTTAGAGCCAATTAAATGTTAGATGTTCATGTGTATTAAAGAGCCGAACTTCCGGTTTTTGGGGCGGTCTCCCTGCGCGTTGACTGGACGACTCCCTGCTATCAAGATTGCAGCGCTTGTTTACTTTGCTTGTGATCAAGGAAAATAAATTCAGAGAACGGGAGGCTACACCAGGCATCCACTAATTATTTCGCGCTAACGATATCTTGAAAAAGCCTGAGTGATATTGTTATTAACAAACCTGATAGCCGTATTGTAGATAAGCAAATGTCCACGATATGATACAAGTTGGTTTTAATACCTCTGCATACCGTGAAAGCTATACAACCCTACACTGAATATGCACTGGGGGAGTCGCAATAAGAAAACAGAAGACGACACTCGCTTGTTCTTATCTGTGTTAAGGAGACGAGGCGGCTCACTCTCCACAAGTATATTTTGCATAACCTTTCGACTGCGGTTAAAAAACGTGATCACAGTCTCGACATAAAGAGTCGGGACACCTTGAGAAACAAGTCGTCAAAGAAAGCAAAAGATAATTTTAGCTTGTGAGACATCAGTTTCTCTTTTTAAGTCTTCCTTCTCTGACTCCAATGATATCACAAATACTTTACACGTTTTATGTTGCAGAGAGATTTCGTTTTATTTGCGGGCATGCAGATCATTATTGTGTAAACTAAGAGAACGGTTTGCCGCACACAGACACAAATGTACACATTGGAGTAAGTCCTCTGCGAGGTGTCGTTAAGCTTTTATTTACTGTTAATGGAAGATCATGTTTCACTTCCTCTGCCGTGCTTTGCCGTGGTGATAACCGTATATTCACCTCTGCCGGTCGGGAAGTTGTGACATCACTCCTGTTCTGCCTGAAGCATCCACGCAACTTCTGGATGGGTAACACTTTATTGTCGCTATCCATTTTCTTTGAGACTTCTCGCAGGAGTCTCGTGATAATTTGCAGATTCCACTGCAGAAAACATGGAGGCAGATTCTTCTAAACAGTCCAGCTATACTGAAGGCTGCTGTTTTTCAGTCTGCCCGTATATCTGTGTCATTAGCGTTTCATCAATGAAAGTAAAGATCAACTTTTGTGTGAAAATCAATTCCCTTTTAACTCCTGCCATCATCTCCCTTTTGTGGCGGATCATTTGGATTAAAAAATATAAAAATCATATTTAGTTTGTCGATTTTAATTAACAATAAAACATTCAACAGCCTTAAATCTGTCAGACAGAAGTAATACAGTTAAAATGTAAACGGCATGAACCAGTGGTGTAATCAAAACGAGGATAAATTAAACGTCAAGTAGACTTGGAAATGCATTTTTCTATATCTGCAATGGCCACCAAGGGAAAAAGTCCTCGCTTTGTTTTCCCTCATCACTCTCTTTCTCACTGCCACATTCATTTCTCTCTTCATTTTGTCTGCCTGCCCCTCTGGTGGCTCTGCAGTGAATGCAAAAGAAAAAACAACCCTTAAACACACCTTTACACACACAATAAAATGTGTGGGCACATACACACCAATGCAAAATAACAACTTAACACAGTTTTTCTTTTTTTTTCACCACTGAGCCAATTTGGGAACACAGGGCTTTTAAAAAGAAAAAGCCTGTCCCAAGCCCCTGTTTGATAACTGCAATGGCTTTGTGTGCTATTGACTGTGGGGCGACAGGGTGTGGTGCAGGGATTGCTAGGCAATAGAAGAAAGCCAGAGCTGCTCAGCCAGACAAATGAGAACGACCCGAGAAGCTTTAAATCTCTGCAATTATAGAAGGTCCCTGATGCTGCAGCCATGCGCCGCATAACGCCTCTGATCCAAAACACCAATACAGACAGTGAGACGGATGGAACACACACAAGACAACTGTACATGCATGTAGGACACACACACACACACACACACACACACACACACACACACACACACACACACACACACACACACACACACACACACAGACGAGGCAAGACAACTGTACATGCATGCACTTACTGTAGGACACACACACACACACACACACACACACACACACACACACACACACACACACACACACACACACACACACACACAGACGAGGCAAGACAACTGTACATGCATGCACTTACTGTAGGACACACACACACACACACACACACACACACACACACACACACACACACACACACACACACACACACACACAGACGAGGCAGGACAACTGTACATGCATGCACTTACTGTAGGACACACACACACACACACACACACACACACACACACACACACACACACACACAGACGAGGCAAGACAACTGTACATGCGTGCACATACTGTAGGACACACACACACACACACACACACACACACACACACACACACACACACACACACACACACACACACACACACAGACGAGGCAGGACAACTGTACATGCATGCACTTACTGTAGGACACACACACACACACACACACACACACACACACACACACACACACACACACACACACACACACACACAGACGAGGCAAGACAACTGTACATGCGTGCACATACTGTAGGACACACACACACACACACACACACACACACACACACACACACACACACACACACACACACACACACACAGACGAGGCAAGACAACTGCACATGTACATGCATGCACATACTGTAGGTAAAACACACATACACACGTGCATATGAATGAATGAATGAATGAATGAATGAGAGTATTATTTAGGAAATAAATTAAATTGAATTAAATCAAACTTAAACAATAGAGAAGTGCAACAATGCAAAGTTTGTATGTGTAAGTATATGAAGAGTGTGAAGTTTAGGTAAACATAAATGTGTAAATATAAGTGCAATAAGACTGCAGACTCAGAGTTAAGATGGGCTTTTTACCCCCTTTTTTAGAGCCGGTCTTTATTTTGAGTGCACCGTTTTCTACCCAGGCCTATCATGTAGAAATGGATGAATTATTTCCTTTATATCTTGTGAAGTTTACATCATTTTCTCCGAGGTCTTCATTCGTTTTTCTTTCTTCTTTTCATTTTACTCAATGACCTGTTTTCCCTTTTTTTTGCAGGTGATTATGGTGACACAAGAATGCTAGTGACAAGGAAGCCATGTAGTTGAATTAAGGGTTCAAACAGATAACATGTGTTTTCCTTTTTATTTGTGCCTCTTTACACACAGGATGACTGGAATGAATATTCCAGCGCCCATCATCAGCTCCAAAAACTGGCTCCGGCTGCACTTTGTGACGGAGAGCAACCACCGCCACAAAGGCTTCAGGGCTCAGTATCAAGGTAAGACACGATTACTTCATTTGCACATGGTAATAGAGGGACCCCTCATCCTAAGATAAACACGCTGCAATTACAACACTGTTTTTGATCTTTGTTAACTGAATATTAAACAGTTTGATTAATACCCCGTCTGTAGAGGGCATTAAGGTCTTTTCTGCTTCAAACCATTGACTTCAAAGGGCCGTGTTAATCAAAAAATGTAAGAGATAAATACTGCATATACTTTCCTCTTATAAAAACTCAGCTCCGTCAGCTCAATAATCCATTACCCTGACATTGTTCTATGGCGTGACTTTAAAGTCGCTGTATGTGCTGCATACTCTATATACCATGAAGGCTCAAAGCCGGGCTCCACGCCAGATATCAAATCCTGCAACTTCGCCATAAACGGCTGTAGAAAAGCTCTGTCGGTAACACGCATGTGCGGCAGCTCACTGCAATTGAAGACGTAAAATCAATTGCATGAAAAATCTCATTCCTCATCTGCTGCAGTGCATTGTTGCGCCGCGTTAAAGCAATGACGGCGTGTGCGTTTGAGCATTGTGCTTTTTAAACAGGTTGAATTAACCATTTGACCTCCGGCAGTGCAGGCGAGAGCCATCGTCTCTCAGTGCTTTCAAGTTTCAAAACGGCCGTGGTTCTGTTTGACGCGTCCGGTCATTGCTTTGGGCTATTCTGCCGACACGTCAAAATTATGACGGCCGCTTGCATCACCGGCACACGGTTTTAAATAGACTTAGTCTTAAGACTTGGCATTGCAGTCATTGGGCTGTAGTATTTCCCCGCTACAAGCTATAACCATTACCAATCCATTTCCATCCACTGTTTAATATGTCTGAGTAAAATGAATAAACAATCACCAGAAACTCATTTAGGTTTTATCGGATTGCCGGGCCGACCCTTAGGAATGCATCAGAGCCGTTGGTCTCATTTATTTTGGAGGAAAAAAGGATGCACTGCACATTGGTAGCAATTACATTTTTGATGTTCTTCATAGGACCGAGTATTGTCCAGAGAAAGAAACACTTGAACTGTATCTTCTCACATCTAATACTGTACCTTCTTTTATCTAATTAACTCTTTCTGTTGCTCTCAACCAGTGAAAAGCTCTGGAGAGCTTAAATCCAGAGGGGTAAAATTATTACCAGGAAAGGACAACACTAACAAACTGTCTTTGAGTAAGTCTTTTATTTTTCTTATGCAACTGTTTTCATTGTTTGGATTTTTTTGTTTATGTAGGGCTTGAGTTCTGAGTCTTTGTTTCCTTCTTGTCTCTTTTATTTATTTGTTGCTGCATCATTTTGGGGAAGGAATTAAGCTACAGTACTAGATTCAGCAGAAGTGCAGTCTCTTCTTTTTCTTTCTGATGACCTATTTACCTTTCTGCCCCCGGACTTCCTGTATATTTCACCAAAATGCTCAATTTTGATCAGTCTCAGTCGGACAAAACCCCCCGTGTGTCGTCCCGTACTACTCAAGCGGTAGATTGACTTATGTTCATGCACTGTGTGTAGTCAAGGTTGAGTGACCACTCACTTGTCAGATGATTTGTGTACACTTCAGACCAAAGTGAATGCATTCTAATTGCTTGCGGAGCGCCGTCATTAACATAAATCTGGAACGCAATTCCCTCCAACTCCACAGTGTGCTAAACACTTCAGTGATAACAGGTTGTAATCTTTATTACCTTATGTGTCATAGATTCGCCATTGCATGAAGACATGAATAATGCAGAGGGGCTGTAATCTTTTTTCGACAAGACAGGACTGTATATCATTTAAAAAGACGACGCAGACATGCCTCGTGTGCCTTCTGGATCCGCTGAATATAATTGAACCCATAACTACCAGCGACAATTAACTTCGGAGCTAATGAACTTCCTTGAGAGAAGTCAAAGAAAAGAAACATTCTCCGTAGAGCTCCTCACGTTAGGACGGAAAAAGGCCTTTGTGCGGGGGAGATGATGTCTTATTGCAAATATTACCACAAACCGTAATGAAGATTATGGCGCCGCGTATCTCGTGAATTTCATTCCCAGCGCGTGCAGTCTTTGATTTATGATAAGATGAGCTTGTTAAAAGTCCTTTCTCCTCTACATCTGCACCATAGAAAAGGCTGTACTCTATATGATATCTACAAGCCTTTATCTAGTGCGCTTAAACTATTATTATGTGAGGAGAGTCTCACTGAGTGATTATTGTAGCTCCTGAAATTGATAGTTGAAGGTTATTTAATCCTCTTAGTCCCTGTTGGGCCCAGATATATTTCCTTCTATTTTGTCTTGCTCAGGTAAGAGAGTTGCATTTACCCTTGGCACTGACTCCAAATCGGAAAACACTCGTGTGTGTGTGTGTGTGTGTGTACACAACAGTGCTGCCAAACAACTGGCAGTTGAAAGTCTCTGACTTTGAGAGATTAAATTGATTTATCTGACTTATTATCTGACTAAGGGTGTCGCAATATACTGATAATAACAGTCATATTTAATGTAAATGTAATTCTGATATCCTTTTGATAATACATATATGACAACATTTTGTTAATAATCCAGAGCCTCTTAAATCATGCTTTCATACATGCTTTCTCCACCTTGTACGCTTTAATTTGCACAATATACAATTTTTTTTGAACTTTTTTTTATTGGTAATATGCATCAATTAGACATTTACAGATGTTTTTTCAGACAATTGACATTGCATGTGCAAATTTTAAGATGATGCTCATTTTAGTTATAGAACAAGGGGTGAAAAACACAGAATAAACAACAACAAAAAGAAACAGAACGAAACAAAGAACAAAAAGAAAAACAATGTATAGCTACAGAGTGATCTATTCTCTATTGTACATTTTAACATTGTCTATAGACATTGCGACACTATTGATCATGAATCGTGTCGTGAAATCCTGCTATTGTGACATGCAGTGTTTCCTACAGGATTATATTATATTTGTGACCACCTAGCTGTATGATTTACAGCTCCCTTTGCTAGGCTCCTCATCTGCTGGCTAATAACTTATTTAAAGAGTTTGTGAGATGGACGGTGTTGTTTTAAGAACGTACATCAACTAGAATGCGTCCGTTTTGGATGCATTTCTGCAGAGGTGTTCATGATACTAACTATTCGTGAACTCTGGATTGATTCTATCTTCTCTGCAGGATAAAGCCCCCAACAAGCCTCAATGCGATACACGCAGCTCTGCAATGATATCAAGTTTGATCCATTTTGGCAGTCAATGTTGATACATCAAATGTTGATACATCAAAATCAACGTCCAAGCGGAGAGTTATCTGCCATTCAAGTGCTTTCCACTGCAGTCAGGTGTTTTCTGAAAGTACGGCGCTTTGTAAATGAACGTATTTCCTCTCACAGAGTTCTTGGTCCTTCTCCTTTCTCTCTCAGTGAATGAAGGAGGAATCAAACAGGTGTCTAATTACTGCCCTGACCCAGGGGAGACGGAGAACGGCAAGCGGATCGGCTCCAACTTCAGGTGAGTCGGCGCTCCAGGTGCAGGGACAGCGTTATGACATGCAGCATATTCCAAGTATTGCTGTCACATTTTATCAAGTCAACAAAATCTGTGTGCACATAAACCCAGTTTTAATCTTGTTTACGACAACCTGCTGTTGCATTACCATCACATACGGAAACGTTTGATCTTCTTGCTAATATCCTCCATGAAATATATAAATCTTCTGTCTCTTAAGATCACTTTCCCCTGGACTCGGTTAGCTCCAACTTACAATGTAATTCATTTCTCGCATTCGTATTTGAACATAATTGAGGTGTTTATTAGTCAAAGCATTAGAGGCTGTCACTGTTTATAATTTTTAACTGGGACATTGGTATTCTAAGTATGGAGAATGAGGGCAATTAATGAATAAATTGATAAATTTACCCGCGTCTCCTAAATGTAATATATTGACGCACGCTGCAATGTAAACCTGTTATGAATGACATTGAATAAATAATGATTCTTCAGGAAATTGATTGCTTTTTTCGGGCGTTTTAATAGTGTTTGTTATCTTCTCAGCATCGGAGCAACTGCTCAATTTACCTGCGATGAAGACCATGTGCTACAGGGTTCCAAAACGATTACCTGCCAGCGCGTGGCAGAAGTCTTTGCTGCTTGGAGCGACCACAGACCCGTCTGCAAGGGTGAGCGAGGCTTTCCGGAGAGCTAATAAAACAGTTTGATTAAGGCAGTGCCTCTGGATATATAGGCTCTATGCAGATGGGGGAAAGTTCATTTTTGTTAATTATGTATGAGAGCCTCTGCTACAGCACTCTACTTTTTCCATTCCAAAATGCTCTGCCTGTTTTTCTGTGTGTCATAATACCTGGAGCACCTTTTTTTTTTAGAATTTGATTAATGAAAGTGCAGCTAATAGACCTCCTATCTACTTGTGCAAACAATATATTACATTTCTGTCATATTGCAATGCAGGAGTTATTACTCTTCCTTTTGAATTTAACAAACAGTCCAGCTGTATATTGTATTTGAATACATGATTTTTAATAATCAGGGATGTTTTAACGTCAAGTGTTTATCGTCCGTGTCTCTATACCATTGCAGTAAAAACGTGTGGGTCGAATCTACAAGGACCCTCTGGGACTTTTACGTCCCCTAACTTCCCGATCCAGTATGAGAGCAACTCCCAGTGCGTGTGGATCATCACAGCCAGCGACCCAAACAAGGTATTACAACAGAGTCCAGAGTCTTCTTCCTCTTGGACCAAGTCAAGTGAAAACCCACTGCTATTGTTGTCACCTGAGGACCCACCAAAACCAGTTGCTTCAACAGTGTACAGCCCGACTGTGTCGTACTTATTCACACCTGCTTTACAGCATAAATACATCAGTTACTCCCAAGATAGAAATACCAGATAGTGTAGATGTAGACGAGAGGGCCGCGGTCACTGTCAAAGGTGGTCAAGATAATAATCTGACATGAGGGAAAAGTGTTTGCCATTATTACCTGCAATCCTATTAGGATACAGCTTACAAAATTCACCCCAGAACAGTCTCTCTGCACTGTAAATATGCATAAAGATGAAATAAGGGCTTTTATTTTCTGTTTTCATTTATTGAAGAAGAAATCCCAGGCGTAGATTATGAAAGTATTATGGTGAACACAGTGCAACACTCCCTCATTAGTGATACAGGAAACACAAATAGACATTTCTCCATGCTCCCTCCATAGAAACTCACCTTTTTTTACATTTAAAAACTCCCTCCCACCTGTGGTGCGGAGCGGCTGTCTGGACATTCCCTTCCTGGAGACGCATTTATGTACGCATCTATTTTCCAAGGGCTTTGCAAGGTGGGAAAAGGTTACATAGAATATGCATGCCTTTTTCAATTTAAATTCAATGTCACTGTCCCTCATTATTGTGCATAGTGGGTTGCATTTCAGTTTGCATTAGACTAGGCTGTTGGCAATTGGACAATTTGCCTTATTTGTCTTGGGGAACTGAAATGGAGAGAAATTCCGATTGAATGAGATCCACTTTTTCCCCAGTGTGAAGAGGTCAAAGCTGTTTTTCCTAATGGTCATTAATGCTCTGCTGCAGTACATCACATCTGAGTCTCTATCGGTATTCCAGTGAGATTTATACGCAAGGGTGGCGACTAAGTGCTATCCTGCTAATACACAATAACTAACCAACTAGCACTCGCCAGAACTGGCAAGTGCCGTAGAGTTGTGCCGCCGTGCCCTCTCCTCGGCAAACACGCCATTGACTTGGCACTGAAACTTGGACCATTAGTGTTATTATGGTAATTATGCCTGTGCGTGCATCGTAATGATGCTGTTATACATGGATACTGCGCAGGCTTTGTCCTCCCAATGGCCATAGAAAGGGATGTTAAGGCCGAGCAAGCAGCCATCATATGTTTGTCATCACGTCATTACAGCATCCTTTTCTTTCGCCGCTAATCCATGTCGGCAAAGTCTAGGTTGAGATAACATGGCTTTATTGTGTCATGTTTCTGCAGCAGACTCTTTTTACATGATTATTATTAGCAGCGTAAGCGGCTGCTGCCGGTCTGATCAGGGAATATGTCGTCTTTTGTGATGTTATGTACGTTTGTTTGGGAAAAAAGATCGAGACCATTGACAGCTGACAGATGTATATCTCAAGGGTGAATGCGGACGCACAATTACACATTTTGGGCTCTCAAATTTGCCTATTATGATTGAATTTTAGTATTTGATTTGCGCTAATGTGAAAAGATGCTGCTGTCACTTTCTATATTGCTTTGAAGGATGTTTGTGGATGTTTGTGGGTTCTATAAACGGTCACACATTTTATGTGTGTTGAGTTTTTGTCTTCCTTTTTCTCTTGACATCATTGTTGCTTTGAGTTTAAGGGGTAGTTTCTGCATAATTCATAAAGTACCAGAATGTGGGCTATAGTATGCAGCTATCTTATGAGACAAGAGGAAGCCTTCGGTTTCTACAGGAGGGATCGACCATGTCGCTGTCTGCTTGTAAAAAAAAGTACCCGTCGGCTTTTCTATAGGGAGGCTTTCCTCTTTAAGTTCAGCTGTCGAGAGGAATAACTCTCTAAAGGCCAGTTATGGAAATGAGCAACCGTATTATGCATTTCATATAAACGAGATGTCGGGTTCTTTGGCAATAAAACTTGAGAATCATTTTTGAATCACTGCTCATCATTGAGAGGGTTTGTATTGAAGAGAATTTATGATTTATATAGCATTGGCTGAATACTCTGTTTAATGATTTATATAGCATTGGCTGAATATTCTGTTTTTAAGATAATGCTTGCTTAAAGCTGAAGGATGTGTGTGTGTGTCTCAGGTGTGAGAAACCGCAGAACTCTTACTTCCCTGTCTGTCAGATGAAGTTTAAGACAACCAATGAAGATGAGCAGCACACTTAAAAGAAAACCATAATATGAGTCTCACACACAAGTCTTATGTTTTTGTCCAACTATTAATTAAATGTATCAGCAGGTGCAGGCTTATCTGTTCACCCTCGTCCTGTATCCGGCCTTGAGGAGAAAGCAGCAGTGTTTCAAGGGTAGTTGTCTGGGAACCTGGGTTGTGTTTTTCACTGGGAGTATTTGAAAAGCATTGGAGTCAGATAGAAAGAGGATAAAAACCCTTTACTCTCTGAGTTCGGGGCTCACTCATCCTGAGGCGTGCTGACCGTGTGAAGGGCAGACAGACAGGGGAGCGGAGTCCAAGGCCTTGTATTAGGTATGCATTTCATGTATGTAATTGCTAAATAAATAATCATTATTGTACTATAACCCGTTCTGTCAATTCTTGAACACTCGAGGAATATCCCGGCGAGGAGAATTCCACTTCAGTATGTACATAAACTATCTGCACGACAAACATAAAAACAATGTTTTTTAAATACTATGAATGCGCTCAAGCGCTGCCATGCTGCATGCTAACACATATTGTATTTTACTCCAGGTTATTCAGATCAACTTTGAAGAGTTCGACCTCGAAATTGGGTATGATTCGTTGACAATTGGAGATGGAGGGGAAGTAGGCGATTCTAAAACAATAATACAAGTGTAAGTATCACATAAAATACTTCTTTGGATGTATATTGTCCCGTGTTATTGCACATGCCCTATAATTACCAATGCACGACACTGTAGAGAGCATGTAGGACATTGCATTCCTGTTTCAATATATTTTACATGACTTCTTTTGAAAACTGTGTGACGAGATGAAAGTGGGTTCCGATGCCGTCGTGACTTGTTTTTGTTTCCCTGTCTGCAGGCTGACTGGGAGCTTTGTTCCAGACCTGATTGTCAGCATGTCCCATCAGATGTGGCTTCACCTCCAGTCTGATGAGAGTGTGGGCTCGATCGGCTTCAAGATCAACTATAAAGGTACACAGACTTCAGAGCTGATATCATCTCTCTCTGTCTGTATTCGCGCCTCTTTCAGTAAAGCAACGAGTCCATTTTCCTGTCTGTCTCTCTGTCCTTCTGTCTGTCTCTCACATGCCGACATATCTCCTTCCGAAGAAACTTTCTTAACCAGGCTCTCAGACTTTTCACCTGGACCTTTATAGATAAATGTTTAAAGGAAGAAAAAAAAAGTACCTTAAAGTACTTGGCTTGACTTAATTCTCTACTTTTCCCCATTTCCTCTCTCTCTCTTTCCCTCCCTCCCTCCTCCTCTCCACCTCTCACCCACAGAAATTGACAAAGAGAGTTGCGGTGACCCCGGTACACCTCTGTACGGCTACCAAGAGGGTAGTGGCTTTCTAAATGGAAATGTTCTGCGCTTTGAATGCCAGTTTGGATTCGAGCTCATCGGGGAGCGGATGATAACCTGCCAGAACAACAATCAGTGGTCGGCCAACATCCCCATCTGCATATGTGAGTCCAACAACTTCTTTTATTTTAAAATTTATGACGGCAAATGAAGCGATTACTTATGCGCTTGGAAAGTTCACAATGACACGAAGCTATTGGAGGATTAATTGCAGTGTTGTTAAATGACCATGCAGTGCATTGTGTGTGTATAGACAGCAATATATAAACACTGTACAATGGGAAATTGCTAGTATAGGGTTGCCTTGTTATTTCAAAGAGAAGAAAGTAGGGTTCACACTGTGGTGGGCCGTCAGGGCCAGCTAAGCCTTCTCTGCTGGCCTAAACAGAATCACTAAGTTATAGCTATTTTATAATGTAATTGTTTTTCACAAATACACTACATCCCTCGCCGTCAACCTGTTTTCCATTGCGCCTCCTCAGGTGAGCGCGGTGGCGAATTTTACGGTAGTTAATATCGTTCCTTCTGGCTCGTTCTCTTGAGTGTGCAGTGTTTTAGTGCCGCAGTTTTGTTGGATTGTTTTGTCACGTTTTGCTATAACTAAATGTGACTGGTTCTTGTTGATGTGGACTACATGCATTGTCTATATCAGACGGCACAGAAGGCCCAGGTCGAAAATGCACGGCCCGCCACTACACTACAAATACTCAGGAGAAGGGAAGCCTTTATAATACTGTAAATTGTCCTTTTCTCAAGACGACCTAAACCCCTCCTGTGAGTTTCACTATACCTAACCCAGATCCATAACAAACATCTCGTCTCCTGTTCCAGTGGGACAGTATTCCCGTGCGCTTATATCGCCCCATGTCTGCATCTTTGTAAACTAACGCCTCTGTTCCCATCCCCCTTTGAGTTGTATTTTCCTCTGACTACTCAGCGCCCATGGGAGCAGTGTTGTCTCCTGATTGCTGAGCTGGTTATACAGGACTGACATTGTTCTATACTGATCTTTTTGCCATGGCTCGGTCCACAGTGTACATTGTCATGTGACCAGTGAGAGTTGCAGTAAAACAAATTGCCTTTCCTGGGATATTAAAGTTTTAAAATCATTGCCAATATATATTTTCGTCCCCTCTATCCCACAGTCCCCTGTTTCTCCAACTTCACGGCTCCCATGGGGACGGTGTTGTCCCCCGACTACCCAGAGGGCTATGGGAACAACCTCAACTGTGTGTGGCTCATTATTTCTGAGCCTGGCTCCAGGATCTACCTGGCCTTCAATGACTTTGACCTGGAGCCCCCCTACGACTTTCTCACTATCAAAGACGGGGATCAGTCGGGAGCCACGATACTAGGACGCTTCTCGGGGGCCGAAGTTCCTTCCCACCTGACGTCCAACAGCAACGTCTTGCAGCTGGAGTTTCAGGCGGATCACTCCATGTCTGGACGAGGGTTCAACATCACTTATAGCAGTAAGTAATTTATGAACAAATTGCATCCACCATTCTCCTTTCATGGTTAGGGATGAGTGTGAATGTGCCTTTGCAAATATGCTTACAAACAACTAACCAAAGAGACACAAACATGACATTGTATATCTTATTAATGATAAAGGATGGGATGAAGTTCATCAGTAGCAATAATGTGTGTGTGTGTTTGCATGTTTTCAGTCACAAAGCATACTCTTGTCCTTTGGTCTTTTTGAAAGGAATGCTCAGGAGAAATGCGACTACATTGCACCCCACAAGTGAAGCCTTCACGAGACATAAAGGCAGCATTTAGGACACAAACAGTCCCTAGCTCTTGTGCCTCATTGCCTAATGCAACACCAGTGTAATTGTTTTCCTCCTTTCAAAGGCACAACAAGCTCTAAAGACACTATTGTCAACCCTCAGGTGTACAGAGCAGACCTCCGGTAGTTGTTTTTTCCCCTCCTACAGACAGCTACATCCATTTCCCTTATCTCCCGACTCCTCAAAGACCCCATTCCTCATTCACACGAGAGCGTTTGTCACCAGGCCGTGTTCTCTTTCTTCTCATTACAAGCTTTCGGGCGTAATGAGTGCCCTGACCCCGGCATCCCGTTGAATGCCAGGCGCTTTGGGGACAGTTTCCAGCTGGGTAGCTCCATCTCGGTGGTGTGCGAGGAGGGCTTCATCAAGACGCAGGGGGCCGACACCATCACGTGCCGTCTGGAGGAAGGCAAGGGGATGTGGAGCGGTCTCATTCCCAAGTGTGAAGGTACGGAAATGGAATGGCTGATAATTGTGTGGTTGGCGGACAGATGTGGTGAGATATCACAGATAGAGTACCTATAAAAAAATTATATGTGGAACATGCAGCTCCACTACAGGCAGGGTTCTTACGGTCATGGAAAACCTGGAAAAGTCATGGAATTTTTTAAATGGTTATTTCCAGGCCTGGAAAAGTCCTTGAAAAAAATAAAGTTTTGGAAAAGTCATGTAAATGTGTTATATTCATGTGTTCATGTCGTTCATTTACGCTGAGTTTGAAATCATTAATATGCTTTTAAAAGAAAGACGCTCAAAATATAAGCAGGCATACATACAGGCATCTATATAAATGTTTATTCTTTTAATCAAACTATTGTCTCATTCATTTGAGTCATTTAAGGTTTACTGTATGCTTTGTATTCTCATTGTTAGTTTAAATACTACATTTACTCACTTTTTCATGTTTACACCCAGATTTCACAACATGTTTAGTCATGGAAATTGAGTTTAAAGTCATGGAAAAGTCATGGAAACCCATTGGTCAGAATGTGTATGAACCCTGACAGGGTTACAGCCATTTAGTGACTCATCCTATATTTATTTTTTATTATATGTTATTCATGGGGGCACAAAAAGATTACGGAGTGGTATCATCGTTTAAAATAACACCTATTTTCCTTCTCTCCTACCTGATATAGTTACCTCTCTAATTTATATCTTTATCCTCCCCGTCCCTCCCACCATTCTTCCACCTCTCTGCTCCTCCAGCTCCTTGCGGGGGCCACTACTCGGGGCCGTCTGGTGTCCTCCTCTCCCCGGGCTGGCCGGGCTACTACAAAGACTCCCTGAGTTGTGAGTGGGTCATTGAGGCCGAGTCGGGAAGCTCCATCAAGATCAGCTTCGACAGGTTCGTATGACAGCGCTGCAACAACTCACCCGTGGAGAAAAAAGACACACACATACTCGCACACAATTTCTCATGTACGTATATCCACATACTGCACTGGATGTGAGGACTATTCATACACGTACCACACATATAAAGTATAAATGTATGCACACGCACAGAGACACAGAAGGCGTATCTTTATCCCTGGAAGCCTCGGAGTTGGAAATAGAAAGTCAGAAGAGGTGGAACACAGTCCTGGACCTAGTTTCTAAAAATGTTGAAAGCCTTGAGTAATTCTTTATTTTGCTTACTGGCTCCCGCTCACTTCCTCAGAGAGCTGCAATAAAAAGAAAAGAAAAATAAGTCTTTGCTGTAAGATCTTTATTTCCTACCATTAAGGAGCGAAACCATACAATGTTCATATTTTATAATCAACGCTTTCTCGGTGCTGACACACTCCTTTGTGAAGACACAAAGAGATACTTTCCCTATGATTTAAATTTTTTGCTCCTCCTCACTTTAAACGAGCCAATGTTTTCATAAGCCGAGTTTTAAGCTCTTTGCATTAAAAACAAAAGAGAGGTGTGGCTTTTCTCTTGCTGAAATGATCTGACGCTGTTTTTTTGACAGGAATATTGGAGCTGTATTGTCACTTGTTTGAGGATGTAGAGACCTGAGGGGGTCCACGGATCCAAATTCTTCTCATCTACCTCCATAACATTAGAATATTTTCTCAGTCAGAGCAGAAGTAATGTTTTTAATACACAAATAATTGTGTCCGGCATCTCCCTCTCTCTGCTCTCTTTTATTTTTAAGGTTTCAAACTGAGCTCAGCTATGACTTCCTGGAAGTGCACGACGGCGCCAACCTGCTCTCTCCTCTGATTGGCTCGTTTAATGGAACCCTGGTCCCTCAGTTCCTGTTTAGTAGCAGCAACTTCCTGTATCTGCTTTTCACCACCGATAACAGTCGATCAAACAGCGGATTCAAGATATTCTTTGAAGGTGAGAGCATGTTGCAAAAACATCAGGAGTTATGAATGCAGATTATTTATATTGGTTGCTTTTCATATTATTCAATAGCATGTCAACAATAGGAAAAAGGGAGACAATATTCCAAGTGTGTGGTGTTTTAAATTCAATTTAAATCGGTCCGCCTCTGTTGTAACACTTTATAAAGTTTCTGAAACTGTGTCAAGACCTGTTTTGAGGTCAACACTGAACCGTAAATCTTTTGTTCCAGTAAATCGTATGTTAACAGCAGGGTAATGACACGGCTACTGGGAAAAGGACCGATCCTTAAGGATACCTCACAGTGACTTCAGGTGGAGCAGTAGTTTAAAAACACCATTGTTTCTAAGGTCCTTTGTGTGGGCGGTTGGGGAATAGCTCTGGAGTGAAATCAAAGGCAAACCTGAGGATAAAGCCCGCTCTACATCTTAATCAATGTAGCTTATTGAATACTAGTGTGCTGTAAACTGTGGATGTCAATACACACTGAAACTACATAGCACACAATGTTAAGTGCAATTGTGGGAATGTATGTCATGTGGGTTACAACAACAGACTTGAAGGGACCGACTCTAAATCCCAGTCCCCTGATTCACTGTTTTGCTCCACAAATGTGTTGCCTTGCACTCTCCTGTCCCTTGTCAGTTGCCACAGAAGCCTCTAGTTTTAAATGTGCAAGCTTGTGGGGGAATGTTGTCTGTGCACCGACTGACTGAGAACATCTTGGTTAGTGAGGAGAACTATTAGCGCTCAGAGTACTTCCTCGAATACTGTGAATACCTGCGTAAAAGCCGCCGCTCTCGGGAGAGTTTGTTTTTAATTTGGTCTTCTCCACATCACTATGCACGGAGTGGTGGTCTTTGAAAAATCAGATCGCAAAAATACTCTGGACATAGTGTGATCTTCATGATTATTTGCATTAGCGCCATAATCCTTGTCACTCAGGTGTGATTCATAAGACGGAGTTTATTTATTATGTCTGTATTATTGACTGAAAGCAAACCACAAGTGCCGTCGTCTTATTATGTTTCACTCTCAAGTGCATTTGTATTGTTTGTTGTTGAGACTATTGAAAAGCAATAACAGTGAGATCATATTAGCTTCTTCCATTGCAATTTAGGACCTCTTATTGCTGGAATACTTTGGGGAAACCCAGCCTCGTTCATTTGTAAAATTGGTCTTACAAAATAAGGCTGTTGTGAATTAGGCTGTGAATCAACTGATCCCTTTGTACAGTTTGTAATGCATAAGTATTAAGTCATACAACTTACTACAACATGTTATCAATTTATATTTAGGCTTAATATTCAGTGTTTCTTTTCTCTAATTTGACTCTTCACCATTGTGGCATTTCATTATTATTTTTGCATTTTCTCGCACCAAAATTCCTGCACCCTGGAGGCCAGAACCAGCAGTGATCAATGAATGCTCTACTTCAGGCGATATTCATATGTTTCCATACTAAAAATATCACATATTACTCAAGGAGCGCGAGACAAGCTTTCTACAGAGGAAGAGCCCGGTTATCACACATGAATAATCAGTGAGCCTGGTTTGTTATACAGGTTATTTAATGTTCATCACACACCACATAATAGAACTCTGTTACTCTATTAACCGTGTCATTTATTGTTGAGAATTATGTGCCACGTAGCCAAAAGTAACACCTGCACTTCTCCTCATGGATCACAGTGAATGACAATGGGCCACTGGACATTTTCAGACTATTTGTTTGTGTGTATCTGGCAGCGTTTGATTCTGCAGTGGAGGACTTTTTTACTTTACATCAATTTCACATTGTGTGTCGCCCCTTTAAATGCACTTCATGCTGGTCTCACAGTCACTGATGCCAGACATCCCACAATGAACAGGGTACTATTTGCTGACATGTCGAAGTTTTTTGACAGGGTCAATCACCTGAAACTACTGCAAATTGGACGCCTGAGAACGAAAGGCGATAACTAACGTGCAGCTTTGTTTATCTGTTCTGAATTAAAGCTCACTTTTATATAGAACGCTTCCAAAGGTGTCTCTGGACATATGGAAATATGGATAGATTAATAAACTGCCAGACAGACCATATATACAGACAAGTATAGATAATTATAAATGCTTATGTGGTCATTTCTATTGTTTGCGAATTGGGAAAAATGCAACATAAAATGATAGCTTCTGATAATCCTACTGTGGTTTAGCACAGGCTTCCCACCGATGACATGATAACTGCCTAAATGCCTAAAATCTGCATATTTTTAGCCCAACAAAAACCATAGTTTAATGCCGAGAGGAACCAATAACACGATCAAGGTTATTCAGACAGAAACTCTCAGATATCCGGCAGCAATAGTGCATTTTTCCTAAGTCCTACCTAACTTGCATCATGTAATTATATATATATATTTGTTTTGTTCTTGTTACTTTGGGGTAAGTATAAGTGAGCATTAATTTCGAAATTTAAAAGTCAAAATGAAAGTCAAAGTAAACCGCTTGCTTTGGAAAACTTGTTTTCTCGGTTGTGCATGCAAACCGAGACCTATCATTGTTGTGATGATTGTAATAACATCAAAGGTTCTTTCTGCACTTTTTTTTGAATAAACGTGGCCTAGAAAGTTTGCCGATTGCAAAAATAGAATTGCCATCCCATTTTTCATAAATGTTGTATGACTTCAATAGACCTCTGTCGCTCCACAGTTGTACTTTATTAGCATACGCGAGAGCAGAACTCAAAAAACAATTGCTCTAAACTCCTGAGTGTGGTGCACAGTTGTGTCGATACACAACGTGGATGTGTTTTGTGGTAATCATCATCATCATCATCAGTCACAGTAACGCATAACAAGCCCATAGGGTAACGCACAAACTGGACGCTACTTAATTAACCTTTTAAAAACCAATCCCTCCCTAAGGGGGCCAGACTGAGCGATTGTTATATAAAACTGTAAATCATAGCTTGTTTTAAGAGAAAACTGCTGTATTTGGATGTATTGAACACCATAAGTAATATACAAGTGAAATATATAGTTTGGTACAAAAATTCAAATGTCACAAATGTGCGCAAATTGTGCCCTAATTTTTGGAGACCTCGCCTGAATTTTCTCTGTACTAAACCCTCTCTAACTTTGTTCTGCTTCACTTTATCAAAGTCAACCTTTGCAGAGAGAATGTTCACATATTGTGTTATGATTTGGGTTAGAGAATGTTCACACATTGTGCTATAATTTGGGTTAGAGAATGTTCACATATTGTGCTATGATTTGGGTTAGAGAATGTTCACATATTGTGTTATGATTTGGGTTAGAGAATGTTCACATATTGTGTTATGATTAGGGTTAGAGAATGTTCACATATTGTGCTATGATTTGGGTTAGAGAATGTTCACATATTGAGCTATGATTTGGGTTAGAGAATGTTCACATATTGTGTTATGATTTGGGTTAGAGAATGTTCACATATTGTGTTATGATTTGGGTTAGAGAATGTTCACATATTGTGTTATGATTTGGGTTAGAGAATGTTCACATATTGTGCTATGATTTGGGTTAGTGAATGTTCACATATTGTGCTATGATTACGGTCAGAGAATGTTCACATATTGTGTTATGATTTGGGTTAGTGAATGTTCACATATTGTGCTATGATTTGGGTTAGAGTTGGACCTTACAGCTGCATCATTTCAAAGAAATAATCATCCTGAAAGTGATTTTTTTCTAGGCGGACCTGAAACCTTTTCCTTTTTTCTGTGTGTCATCTTCATTTACTCTTAACCAGTAACATATAGACTGATATTTACACACCTGAACAAAATCTCACATGTGTACCTTTTATTATAACACCAACATTATTCAAATAGCCCGAGTGGTTGCAGAGATACACCCTTTTTAGTTTGGGTATGCAATTTTCGAGGAAAGGGCCTAAAAATAGATTGGTTTTCTATTTAAAGGTTGTGAACAAAGAGGACTTGCTATAAAAATGTAACAGTTTAGATTAATTCGAATCCCATTCAAGAACCTGTTTAATTTAATTTCTCTAGTGGTCACGTTGGACACGTACTCCTGCATGGATCCTGGTATTCCGGTGAATGGCTTGCGGTTGAGCCACGACCTGTCCATCGGCTCCACGGTGTCCTTCCAGTGCGACCCCGGATACAGGCTGAGCCATGACGAGTCCCTGGTCTGTGAGAAGAACCACTTCTGGAGCCACCCGCTGCCCACGTGTGACGGTACGCATACCAAACGTGAAAAAAGTCTTTGCAGTGCATTCCAGCTCAGGCTGCAGTCTCATCCGTCACGGCACATTTTATTTTGAGTAAATGCTAATCGTATTTGTAAATGATTTTAGTTTGTGTGGTCTTAAATTTACGCCGGATGACACTATGACATGATATATGGCCCTTTGAACACCTTAGAGCTGAATAACTATAAAATACGAGTCCCAGCATTCGTGTCATTAGAGCACTGATTTGAATTTTGTACAGCGTCACATCAGCTCATTGGGATGTCAGCATTATTTTGAGGAAACACACATAAGAAATCCATTTGCACAGAATGAACTGTGTCGTCTGGAGCCTTTTAGCCACAAGGGATGCTGCCACTAGAAACTGGCAAGAGGTTTCTAAATGAGGTTTTCAAAAGGTAACTGGGTTCCTGCAGCAGCTGCTGCCGTTGCTATATTTTATTCCTAAACCTCCAAAACAAACAATAAAAAAAACATACATGGGCCTCGTTGGCAACGACACAAGCATTAATGACTATGGGTTGCCTACAGCGGGTCTGACTAACCAAACACAAGTTTGTCAATTGCTTTTCACTCAACAAATAGAGAGCCAGTCCTCATGTGAACAACTTACTTGGGGTGTGATGAATCATGTTATACTGGAGACAGATTACACTCCACTTCAAAGCCTGATGTTCAGCATGTCCCCGATAGTCGTAATATCTCACGTAATCTCCCTCTCCCGGCTGTGTTTGCACAGTTTTGCTCGTTGTGCTGTTTGGAAGCGCACTGAAGGACAATTGTGCCAATTATTGTCGCAGTGTAAAACCCGTAAATGACGTCTCTTAAGTCATGGCTCATTTGAATGAACGAATATAACGAATAAAAAAGATGCAAGGGTTGGCGACTATGTAGACTGTAATACAAACAGTTCAGTTTGTCAGGTGCATGCAGCATTTATGACAGTGTTGGTCTGTTTGACAATCCCATTTTGCTGCAATAAAAATAATTGAAGTGAGGTGAACAGACTGAAAACATACGATGATCAAATATGTTGACAAAGTTTTCCTTTGGGGGACAATTTGCGGTTGAAAAAAGGTAGTAAATCGCAATATATCACGATACTCAATATATCGCAATACTCAACATATCGCGATACTCAATATATCGCAATACTCAATATATTGCGATACTCAATTTATCGCAATACTCATTATATCGCAATACTCAATATATCGCGATACTCAATATATCACAATACTCAACATATCGCGATACTCAATATATCGCAATACTCAACATATCGCAATACTCAATACATCGCAGTATCGTGATAATATCGCATTATCGTGATAATATCGTATCGTGGGACCTCTGGTGATTCCCACCCCTACCGTACATGTGATGCAGTGCCGTGTAATGCAGCTTCAGCCCAACAGTCGTCCCGATGATGTACTTCATGGCGCGGGGCATTTTTCTCGTCTAGGTGTGTGCCAGACCGGTGCCAGATGCTTTGGCTCTTTGCCGGTAGAGCCTCTAAAGTAGATCGTTTTCCAAGCAAGCTCATCCACTTTTAATGACTTTATGTAATTTTGGTTCATTAATAAAATATTTGATATAATTTTGTTGGTGGGTGAGGATTCAGGCCTTGATGTGGTGTGCTGGGTGGAGGGCCCAAGGGTGGATGGAGAGAGGATAAGAGGGGGGTGGGTGTTTGCAGCTGTGGAGCCGCAGGCTGCTCTGTGATCCTCCATAAACATCTTCTGACAGTCATTACTTTGAAAATATGTACATGCACAAGAGTTCTACTTCTAATATTTGTCAACAATTGCTGTTTTTGAAGAAGGCAGCCGTATTTTTGGTTGTAACGACACCACTTTTAGGGCATTCAAGCCAATGAACGAAAACACACACGCACACACACACACACACACACACACACACACACACACACACACACACACACAAAGACAGAAGGAAACGGAGCTTGTAAGTTTCCATCAATGCTATTTAAAAAGAAAAAGCAGTGCCCTTTTATGTGGTATGACCTTTTAGTTCAAACACAATGACGACATCAGAAATGAGTTGCAGATTTGAACAATATCCAAATTGACCATTTAACCTTCAAACGGATCTGGCGTTAACCTCCCGGTCCTCGGCAGCCAGCGAGTGGAGAGATTTATCTCATTAGAGTCCCCTGAGGAGTTAAGGAGCTTTCTGGCAGTAAAATCAATAGTCAACATGCGTGAGAGTCATATTACTGCGGCGGCAACGATGTTGCTGCTTTAGACAACGCTCCCGATCACCGCAACTATGCAACTGGATTGTCCCACAGACCTGAAACGCAGCCGGATGCAGCTCTGGGTCACAGCGGGGTGACTTTGGGTTAGATCGGCGGTTCTCGATCCCCCGGCTCCACTAGTCCATGACGATGTGTCTTTGGGCAAGACACTGAACCCTGGAAAAGTCATGGAATTTTAAAATGGTTATTTCAAAGCCCTAGAAAAGTCATGTAAATGTGTTATATTCATGTGTTCATGTCGTTCATTTACGCTGAGTTTGAAATAATGAATATGCTTTTAAAAGAAAGACGCTCAAAATATAAGCAGGCATACATACAGGCATCTATATACATGTTTATTCTTTTAATCAAACTATTGTCTCATTCATTTGTGTCATTTAAGGTTTAATGTATGCTTTGTATTCTCATTGTTAGTTTAAATACTACATTTACTCACTTTTTCATGTATAAAACAAGATTTCACAAAATGTTTGGTCTTGGAAATTTGGTTTAAAGTCATGGAAGTCCATTGGTCAAAATGTGTATGAACCCCAAATTGCTCCCACAAGGTGTGACTGTGTGAACGGGCGGGTGGAAGCCACCATCAGCGTGCGAGTGCAGGTGAACGGATGAAGGATGACGTGTAGCGGTAAAGCGCTTTGAGTGTAAAGTCCGTTTACCGTTGTTTCTATTCGGAAGAAATTCAAAATCACTCGATCAAAATAAAGCCTCTAATCCGCTGTATTTACTTGTCAGTTCTTACGAATTGTCAGTAAATTGTAAATACGTTTTCTGACAATGCGTTGCAGTTTAAGATTCCATAGGAGTGGAAAGTATGGATGGATAGCTGAGTGAATGAATAATTCATGTCCTGGCAGTGGTGCAGGTTTTGGACGGGGAGAAAAAAAAACATTGTGTTGGCAGAATTACAGGTCGTCATAAAAATAGCAGGACAGGATGTGATTTGACTGGAAATGCATTATTCATCTAAATTGCTCCTCTGTCTTCAGGTGAAGGATTTATTGGTTCATTTAAAAATTTCCATTTCTTTTCTTCTCCAGCAACAGTTATCATTCATTATCTTCTCTTCTCTCTTCAGCATCGTGCGGCGGGGACATCAGCGGACCCGGAGGGATCATCTTATCCCCGGGCTTCCCGGAGCTCTACCCCAACTCTCTGAACTGTACATGGACTGTCGAAGTCAGCCACGGGAAAGGTGGGAAACCATTACTAATTTACAATAATACATTCTCCAAAATATAAGCATACATGCCCTTGTACTGTATAGTTTAGGAACTGTCTATTGATTTAAGAAATGTTTTTATTTTGCACTCTGCAGCACGCTTCTTCTTATAGTCCCTCCTTAGCACGCTGACATTCAATAGTCCTCATAATGACCAAATTATAAAGCTATAAATTAAAACGACACCCCCTCAGCAGATTACATGAACATTACGCGGATTTATTATTATAAAGTAAGAAGTGATTCAAGCAAATATCATTTAAATGTACTGACTTTTTCTTTTTCTTTTGGCAAATGTCCAGAATATGTGTAGGGATAATATTACACTCAGCTGTATGGTTCCTTTTTTAAAGTGTCTTCCAGTATCTGAGAAATGAGTTTAATTTATTCTTCTTTATCAGCAGTTCAACTCGCTACACATATTTTAGCCGTCGTTGTATAATACTCTGCTTCATACATTCCTATGTCACATTTAACACCTTTTTTTCCCCATTATTTTCTTTCACCTAACTAATTCAATGCACTGCTTTGACGAGTCGGTGCGTCACCTGGTGAGACAAGTCTGGTATCTGTTTAATTCTCATCTTATTCTCTATTTAATTAGCTTAATTCCACTATCACAGCTCTCACTGTCAGTTATGTGATCAGCAACCAGCTCTCCAAGACCTTCTTATTCATTATCACTTGAAGAGCACTCAGCTTATTTCTGCTCCCGAGCACGCAGCTGTATTATCCCTGTACTTTACCGTCTTGTTATCTTCTTTCAAAAGGCCCATTGAAATGCCATATTTTACTATTTGTACGTTACCAATTGATCCTAGCCCTTCTATTTCATCACTATACATTTGATAGTTGAAATCCAGAAGACCAATCTCTGCATTCTGCCACTGAGGTGTTCAATTCATCTTTAACTCTGCAATTATTTTTCTTGCAACGTAAGAACCGTTTAATATATTTACTGTACACATATTTAGTTATTTATATATATATATATATATATACACACACACACACACACACACATGTAACACACTAGGCTAATAACTGCAAGATGATGGTGATATATGTGTATGTAGTTTCTAAGTGGCGTGCAGCAAAGAGGTGGAGTAACTGCACTGTATTGCTTCTTTTTTCCCTGTCTTATATAGTTTTTGTGATTATAACACTAACCTCACGCGTGTGATCAACAGCATTATCCTTTAAATGTCTTACATAGGTCCTTTAATAACATGCAACAACACCAGGAGGCATACAACTCAATTGCACCCACAACTGAAAACCGAAAACCGCATTTGAAAAATCATTAAAAAAATTGCCTAATTGACTTAATTCTAATCAAATTCAACACGGGGTCTAATACGGTGTAAGTTATTCAAAATGCCAAATTAATTTAGTGTGGGGTAATTAGCAATCAAACCTCATATAAAAAAATATAGACCTCACCTAAAACCCCGAAGCATGATAAACAAATTAGATTAATTATAGATATGATTGATGAAAATAAGCTATTGCACATCAGATTTTTAATCAGGGCCAAATTCAGCTGATTAAATATGACTTAGAGAGGCACGGCCTCAATTTCCTGAGCAAAAACCATGAAGTCCAAGGATCACCGTTTGAGAAACTCATTTTAACATTGAAACTTACTGGTGCAATACCTGCATCAGTACCTGGGCAACAGGTTGGCGGGTTTAATCACAACCACACATTAGTCCTACATAATGCACCTCTTTAGATGGTTTTCATCATCAGGATGATGCATCTCGTGTCACGGCCCTGATCTTCCTTGAGTATTTGTATCCTGTGGCTACTGACTGGGGGAGCATTCATCTTTAGGGATGGCAGCTCTGTAACTATCCCACTCAGTAATTACCAACATCCCGGACCGACTATATTAAAATACTTGGATGCCCCCCTAACGCGGGGACGGGTCTTGATAAATTGATCGTTTGGCTTGACTCCTGTAATATAATTGCTGCTTTACGGAGCACAATCAATCATTTCATTTTTGTTATTTATTTTATGGCCATTTGGGACTTTCTTTATCAAGTGAGCAAAAACATTGCGGAGGACGTTATGGAGTCATATTCCAACAGATTCAACAGATGGCGTTAAAATGGCCGTGTGCGTGTCGTACTGAAAAGCCGCCAACTGGCCATCGCGGACGGAACGAAGAAGCGAAAATAGACGCAGGGTGTTCAGACCTAGATCTTGTATTCCAACCTTAAAGTTAAATAATGTGTTGATATAACATCGAGACTCATTTTTTGAACAACCCACATTTTCTTTGCTGCTGCAGCAGATCTTCCGTCTTTTGGTTATGGTCTCTCTTCTCGTGAATCTGTATAATTAGCCGGCGCGGCCAGTTGGAGTCGCGTTGTCGTCAAGTTTTAATGATGGGCAGACCAAAGAAACTGACTAATGCACATGCACATGCTGCTTCAATTACATATAGTTTTAATCTGTGAAAATCATTCTCCCTTTTTTAAGTTTCCCCTGCAAATTTGCTATTCACGTTGCATTTTGAAATTGCGTTTAATCATTTTTTGTGTCTCTTATTATGTGTCAGATGTTTCCCCCCTCTTCATTTTAGTACGATAATTCTAGGAGGATTCATTTCAGTATGCTCACAGTGCTGCTGTAAGGATTAAAGCATTTATTTAATGAGTGAAAAATGCGTCTTGCAGATGGATGTTTCAGCAAGCATGAACCCAAATTAATATAACTGATTTGTAATCACGATAATGACATTTTTTAGATGATAGCCTACATTTAAATTGAATAATAGTCATATTCAGTTTGAGCTAGTTGCAATACATGTTATTCTGTGGCCTACAATGTAAACCGCAAATCCATTTCTTACCCTTACGGGTCAGAATATATGCGATGCATATTCTATTGAAAGCTTTTTCTATAGTAATTCTTTGTATTTTCCTTCCACCTCTCACGCTGGGCCGTCTTATTCTCCCCTCCAAGGTGTACAATTCACATTTTACTCCTTCCACCTGGAGGATCACCACGACTACCTCCTGATAACGGAGAACGGCAGCTTCGCCCAGCCGCTGGCTCGACTCACCGGATCGGAGAGGCCCTCGCCGGTTAACGCCGGCCTGTACGGGAACTTCAAAGCCCAGCTGCGCTTCATTTCTGATTTCTCCATATCGCTGCAGGGATTCAACATCTCTTTCTCTGGTACGACAGCATATGTGGATTCTGCCTGTAGGAGGCAGGCGGGGGGGGGGGGGGGAAGTATTGGTAAAGGTTTGTAGACGGGATGGGTGAGTAAAGCTTTAAAATGGGAAGGAAGACGAAGGGTGGTGAAGATGCTGGAAACACGGTGGGCGGAGTTGTGAGGTGAAAGACATAAGTGACACAGAGACGGAAAAAAGATAGACAGCTCGTTTTAAAGATGAGATCAAAAGCGCTCCGCTTTTCTAAAGCGTGCGTAACGTAACGCGCGAGGAGGGATTTTGCCGGTCAGAACGGGATCGGGCCCGAAAGGCGGACCGAGCCCCAGGCCGCGCCGATCAGAGGAGGATAATTAAGAGACGACGAGGTCACGCAGGTAGAGGCTGTCTGACCGTGATGGGAATGATCATCAAAGCGTGCCATGTGGGTCAGTATCCTCAGGAATGAGGAGAGACGGAGGTGTGTGTGTGTGTGTGTGTGTGTGTGGAAATAATGCCCATGCAGAGACCAAGGAAAGGGGAAATGGAGAGGGAGGTGGAGATGGGAGGCGATGGTTAGGGAGGGGGGATAGTGAGAAGAAGAAAAAAAGAGATGAGACAGATGGTGATGCTGAGTGAGCAGGGTTGATGGAGAGGGCGGAGAGAGAGAGGGAGAGAGAAAAAGATCGTGAGAGAGAGAGAGATAGTAAAGTAGACAAAGAGAGAGAGGAGCTTCATGAGCATGCTGGCTAAATGTTTGCCTGCTGTTCGCTGAAGTGAAGCATAACTTATGCAGCCATGAATATTCATGAAATTTTAGTTTGAGAGAGTGTGTGTGTGTGTGTGTGTGTGTGTGTGTGCGTATGTCCTTGCATGCGCTGTAATTAGCATCTATAGATTTTCTTGATTGGAATATTTATTTATTTTTAACCTTTCACGACCTTTGATAAACAATTCGCCAACGCCGTCAGGTCACATCCTGAGGTGGGACGCTGTGGTGGAATCAATAGTCGTACTTAGTTCTGCAGACTACAAAGTCGTAGCCCGTGAGAGGAATGCAGACCTTCTTACTTCCTGTACGGCCTGAGGGCCGTCTACATCGGGTGATAAGGCCACCGACATCCCATGTATAATAATATTCCACGCAGGGTGGCCTATAGTTGGTGGAGAGCCCATCCTTCATCCAGGCATCCGGGGTTCAAGCTTTTGGCTCGAATCCCAACCTGAGTCCTTGAGCAAGGCCGTTAATCTCCATGAGCTACGACGCCGCTTGCTTTGGATGAACACGAACTCAGAGTTTGCAAGAGAATGGGCTATAGTATAAGCAACAAATCATTCCAATGGAGTATTAATGATGTGCTATTATTATTCTTTATTCGCGGCTATCTCGCTTCCAGAGTACGACCTGGAACCCTGCCAGAACCCCGGGGAGCCCCCGTTCGGGGGGCACACGGGCTCCAGGTTTGGCATCGGCGACTCGCTGGTGTTCGACTGCAACACGGGATACCGCCTGCAGGGGGCGAGGGAGATCGTGTGCTTGGGAGGTGGCCGCCGCATGTGGAGTGCCCCTCTGCCAAGGTGTGTGGGTACGTGGTCAGCTGCTTTTTATTCCCTTTTCCTTTCCCGTTTGTGCATGTGTGTTGCCGCCAATGTCATGTTTTAGATGTATTTGGCTCAGATACGAGCTTTCAAGAACTCTGTGGAATTGGAAGTAGACCACAATTAAAAGCTCAGACCTGTGATTAATACCGGTGTGAGCTGCTAGGTTAAGAAAGGTTCTAAAAAATTATACTCAGAGCATTAATATAGCTGCACACAACTATTTGCAATGTAAATATAAAGTGGAGTAATGTCCTGACCGACGGCGTCGTTGTTTGCACCGTTAGCACCGTTAGCTGCGAGCCGCCGACTCAGCCGTCGCCATGTTGAGAGCCGTTAAGAGGCAATATTATGCTCTCAATTTCAAATTTAGCACCTTTCAAACTATCCTTGGATCTCTTTTTTGTTTCAACTGAAGGGTGCTCCAAGGTCAGCTGAAGTGACAATATACCACTGTAATGAATTTTATTAAAAAGAAATCTACTTTTTTTGACCCAGAGAAACTCAATTAAATTACTTGCACATTTTAGAGCCCCAGAGATCTCATCCTTTCATAGCGAGACATTGTATAATTCAAACTTCCATCCAGGCATGATGGAACAACATCCTGGCCAACATAATTTCGATTCACGCTATTGTCCCGATAATCATCCAAAATTGCTCAAACCTCTTAAAATGTCACCAAAAAATATAAGAAAGAAATATGTGTTATTGCATCAGAGATGAGTCACAAAAACAAGCCAACAATCTTAAAAAGGTAATCATAAGTCATCAGTAGAGGATAAATACGTTTTAGAAAATGGCCAACCTGTGTGGGTCATTTCTCTCTTGCATGATAATTCCTGTGTTTTTTTTTAAAGCAGGCCTAATTTGTCATTTCTCTACCATGATAGTGAGCTAGACAGCTTTTCTAGTCACTCACGTAACGCCTTGGATTTATTGTATAATGAAAAATAAAGTAATCAGAACACAGATCGTCTCATTAAATACAATAAAAAGTCGTTGGTAGACTTACTTTGTATGCGAAAGGAGACTTAAACTCTCAAATGAAATGCAAATAGGCAACGAACTTTGATATATTTGTCCCAAAAAGTTCCGTGAGGCCGAACACGCCCAGAGAGGACCTGAGGGGACGCTATCCTGTATTTCTAGCGCCGTCTGCTGCAACCCTCCAACATCGCAGCTCCACTTCACATGCGTCACGCCCCAAGGGGTCAGGGGCCGTGTCTCAGGGTCAATTCCAATCTCCACCCTTACGGACTCACGGACTTTGAGGCGCGCTCCCGCGAAGTCCGTGAGGGTTTAGGGGTGTCCCACTGTCACATCGTCGAGTGCTCGAGGCTCTCTGGCAGACATTTTGAGCCCTTTATGATCCCTTTCCGTAAGTCAGCATTAGATGCTGACTTTGCCTAAGGGAATTACCCATAGTTCATAGCAATGTGACGTTAAACACGCAGTTCCCAATGGAAGCATGGAGACGTAAAAAAAAAAAAAAAGGTAAACAAAGAGACACGTGGGCGTTCAGCCCGATAAAATACATTTACACTACAACATTACGGATTAAAGATGGAACATAAAAACACATGAAATCAGAGGAAAGCAATCAGAAAATATATTTATAAATATTTTGTTTACATTCATCAAACATTTCGTTTTGACAAAAACGAGTAAATATATCATCTAAAATGACTTCTCATGTCGTGAGGAAGACGTTCAAATCAGTGAATAAAAAAGTATAAAATAAATACACAATATTTTGTATGTAGTCACGTGATATGTTGCAGCAAATTGCTGTCCCATTCATATTCACACCAGTTCAAGCCCTCACAGCCTCTCACACTCAGCCACTTAGCAGCTGACGTCAGTGAGTCCCTGAGGGTTCAGGGCTTGAGGGTTTAGGGTGGAGATTGGGATTGACCCTCAACCTTTAATTTAAGAGCCTTGTGTGGCGCGCCGAGCATGTTTCTGCACAGCCCGGCCTCTGGTTCACCGGATTAGCCTCGTGATGACGTACATTTTAATGCATGGAAACCTCTTTAAAGTGGGCATGCTCTTGTTTTGAAGTAGAACAAATACATTACTTATTGTCGTCTGTGTGTTTGTTTTATCGCAGCGGAGTGCGGAGCGACGGTCTCCGACAACGAGGGAGTTATCTTGTCCCCAAACTATCCGATGAACTACGACGACAGCCACGAATGTGTGTACAGCATCCGGGTCCAAACGGGCAAAGGCATCAACATCACCGCCGGCACCTTTCGACTCGCTCAGAGTGACGTCCTGAAGGTGAGGACGCCGTGCAGTGTGCATCTTTGTTGACAGACGATGGGAAAACCAACAACTTAACGCCGGAGCTTCGGTTAATAACTGGAGTCAAATCAATGTGTGTCGTTGTTTAATTAACGGTGCAGCACAAGAGGCAGGTCCTGGTGCTCGTTTCATTACATACAACACGAGAAAACCAGACAAAAGGGTTTTGTGGAAAGCTCCAGGCAGAATGCAGACTTGTTTTGCCTTGAAAGTCAACGCATAGGTCAAACAGTAGCAACAGCTTTTCATTTGGGAAGGAAGGGATTCATTTCTTTGCTCGAGGGCATTTTAACAGTTTTGGTAAGCGCCAGAAATGTGATGCAAATGACTATGTAGTCTCCACTTCACAGCTGGAACGCACTCTTTTTGGGATGCAGATGTCTTGTCTAATGCTCCAATTAACAAGATCATTGCACCACTATCAGCGTTTTTCTAGTGTTGGAGTTGTGTTGACAGTAATACTCGTGTATTTTGTCATTTTGTGAACATCTGAATTGTGAAACAAAACATGCTTATACAGAGCTAAATTGACTTGAAGGAAGGGAAAAACAAAACAAGACAGTACTTCAAAGGAAGAGCCATGTATTTCATTTTTTTGTTATTTTTACAGATCTCAATCATAACAAAAATAATAGGTATACTGCTGGGAATTCGTAGGAATTTGAAATGGTGCTTCTTCAACAGATAAGTTGCACGTGGATAAAAAAAGCAATTATATGACTAAAAAAAACTCAAGGCAAGTAGCTTACTCTTTGCTTGGGGAATGCACTGCTTCTAAACTCATTGAATTTGAGTTGTCGTATATTATTTGGTTGATAATGATGGTCACTCCAATAAAAGTTTTATATCTCATCCAGGACATTGATTCCAACAGAGAACAAGTATTAAAAGCTCCTTTTTCCAACCGTGAATCTTTCTCCAGCATGAATATTTCATTCTTAATATTCTAATTTTACTTCATTGTGGGTTATTTAATCCTCCACGAGCAGCAAAACTCTTCCATCACGCTCTTCTTCTGCTCCGTCTCAGGTGTACGACGGTAAAGACGGCGCGTCGGCGCTCCTGGGCTCGTACACCGGCACGTCCATGCAAGGTCTGTCCCTCACCAGCACCTCCAACTATCTGTGGCTTGAATTCTACTCTGACCAGGAGGCGACGGCAGCGGGGTTCCGGCTCATATACCACAGTGAGTCACATTTCATTTCCCCCCCCCCCCGGGGAGGGAGAAGGATGGCTACCGAAAGCTTTTCCAAAAAACGAGCGATATTTGAGCCGGGAATTTCAAGTAGCAGCATTTTAAAAGAACATTCGTAATTGACCCTCACCCGGCTTCACTGTGCCTTTCACCGTCAGGGTATCCATTAAACACAGCATGGTGTTTCCGTGCCGTTCCTGCAGGGAAATTAGCTTTTTTTTGCTTTCCACCCACTCGGCTTCTCTTGATGTGAATCCCTTGTCCCTTATTTTTCATTGCCCCCACTGCTGCAATTAGCGCCCATGCCTGCCTAACTGTACCTCGTTAAAACAGGTGAATTATTGTTGGGTTTGTTTGAAATCAGCGTGCATTAGCAAAGTGTACGTGCCGCATATAGTGTGTAGTGGTACATGCAGCGTGCCGAGTGTGATCATTGCTGTAAGTGTGCCGGTAATAGATGGGGTTTTTTGTTCCTCGCCCTAATTGGCTTGCTGACTGTGTATTGTTGCTAACCGGTTCTAATTTATTACTGTGACGCCCGGATGTTTTGGTGACACTGCATTTTGCGCTCCAATTTAAAGTGTTTTTGTGTTTCACCTGCGATTGAGCTCTCTGAATTCTTTTCAGTGGGGTTATTTCTTTATTTTTTTTAAGGTAAAATTCAACATAGTTAGTGAAAATGGCAGCGGGCCAAGTGCTGTTTTCACTGTGTGAAAGCCAAAAAAGTTTTTTAGCTAACTTGCAGTAAGTCGGTCCACACTGGCAATTTTCTGCCTGTGATAATTACACCAAATGTGCCAGGTGCAAACAGTTATACTATAGCTCACATGAAATAACAGTTTTACTATAGCGCCGTTCAGCATGACTCACGGTTTCGGGGGCCTGCAAAAACAATAATAAAATGTACATCAATCAGTTATATGTAGTCGTTTACAACCGCTAAATAATTGCCATCAGCATCTAAATGTTACCATAATTAGTTCAGACGAAATGTTGGTTTAATTACGAGGTGGCTTCTGAGTTACAGAATTAGCTGTAATTAAGTGTTGCATGATTGGATTTCATTTCTTGTTTTTCCACGGATGTGCACCAGGTAAATGGCACGGAGCGTAAAGCAGCGCTCTTTATCCCGCTAAGTGCAACCCTGACTTTGGTGTTGTGGCCGATTGAACATCTCTTCTCAGAGGCTTGACTGATGGCACGAGGGCCAGGAGAGGGTGCGGCACGGGCAGCTTAAATCTTGTCTGAACATGGAATCGAATCATGTTTTCATGACTCTTCTCACCAAAATATGCGGGGGTAATTCTCTAAATGCGAGCAGTAACTGCTGGAGATTTATGCCGGGCATGACACTTGTAATACTGCCATAACATCTGGCATGGGCATGGACCTCGCTGTGGGAAGAGAGCGTAAATCAGCACTGCTGGGTTTATGCGCGGCCACTGTTGCTGCATAGCAGAACACTTCCATTTAGCACCTGAGCTAGAAGAAAAAAGAAAATCATATAACGGCCGTGGCACGAGTTCAAACACGGCGAGCTGAAGAGTTATTGCAACGTTTCCTTGTTTTGTGGCTTGTTTATTTTATTTCCTTCGTACTGGCCCACAGTCTTAGTCGTGGTAAATTCCCACACGACTCGATTGAACGTTTAATTGTGACCATCTAATTGAGCTCTGCGTCCAAAAAGGAATCTTTTATTGCCAAGTAATATCATGGGACTTGTTAGCCCCCAAATGTAATTCTCAAAGCTTAATCAGTAACTATTTTTACGACGCAGATAAATGGCATGCGTGGCACGGGTTTACATAATGGCTGCTCTCCACGTGGACACGGTTTAATAACGGTGATAAAAACCTGCTCACATGTGTTCACGCTCTTCATCGCTCTCATATTCCAGGCTTCGAGCTGTCCCACTGCGAGGATCCGGGTGTGCCGCAGTTCGGCTTCAAAGTCGACGACCAGGGTCACTTTGCCGGGAGCGCCATCACCTTCGGCTGCGACCAAGGTTACACCCTCCACGGCAGGGGCGTCCTCAGGTGCATGACCGGGGACAGAAGGGCCTGGGACAACAACCTGCCGTCATGTATAGGTAATCCCTTCCTGTCCATATCAGTATGCCGTCTTTATCTCCATCTTTGGTCCAGGCACTGTGTCAACATTGCTCAGCTAGGTGTTAATCCTCAGGATTTATCCCAACATGGTATCTACTAAATTGAACTGTGTTGAAAGAAAATATGCTGCTTGGCGTTTTGCTAGAGAATATAAAGCGCGCTGTTGTTTAATTTTAAATCATTGATCTCTCTAGATGCGTTCTAGATGCATGTATTGCTGTATAGAGTCATGACGCACAGCACAGTGAAGCTGAATTGCAATTACACTTTTACTGTGATGCTCTGAATCTGTTCAATTCATAGGCCGTGCTATTTAGATGCTTGAATCCACAAGCCATTGATCGGCACTTATTTCGAGAAGTAAAGGCAACATTATCCGATTGAGTCATGGACGTGAAGTACAGTCTTGGCTGTCCTTTCATATTCAAAATCTGCTGAGACAGAGAAATGATAAAGCTATTGCCTGCTCGCTGCTCCAGTCTGGAAGGTGTTGTGTCTGTTTCGTGATGTCCAGCGGTGATGGATCAAGGTAAAAAAAAAAAATGCATATTGATAGCATGAAGCCACACAGGATCACCATACAGTTTTGGAATCTTTAGAGCTACTGAATCCACCAATAACGCCAAATCCGCTGGGAAACCAACCTTCGCCAAGATACGCACAACATTGCCATTTATGTCCAGCAAAGAAAATAAAAATGGACTTACTTATGGCTGAAATAAGATTCATCTGGCCTTGTTTGGACTCTCTGGCTTCCTCTCAGCCTGCAGCACTTGTCTAGACTGAAGTGAGGACTGTTCAGGGACCAGGGAGGGAGTGGGAACCTTCAGTGTTGGCCGAGTTGACACGATCGCTCGAAAATCTTAGATATTAAATATTAAAAATACTTAACTTCACTCAATCAAAGCCAGACTCCACACATATACTCCTAACATATAAAGCTATGTTACCTTTTCTTTGTACTATCATAAACTAATATACCACTAACACATGTATTAACTTATTATCTATGTTCACAAGGGTTTTCTGTATGTTATAGCTTTTTTAATTATTTAAATAGACCTTGGGGTTTAGGAGATATTCAGTATTTCGTTGAATGCAAACCATTCGCAATTTTAAATTGTCCGGGCCTGAAGACGCCACCGTGTCCAACTGCCTTTTTCAATGAAACATGCATTTGTTCCTTTTTTCATTGTGGCATGTTCAATACCATCACAAAAAAAAAAAAAACTGTCTATTGATGAACTCTTTACAGCGCTGGAGATCCCTGAATGGTCAATATTAATAGTGAGCTACGTATCTGTGCGCTGAATGTGAAATGTGATTTCCAGCCATTCCTCCAGGGCCACATCTTGGCCCCTGTCAAGGACTTTTACATTTGCCTGTGTTATGATACTGATTATAGCCTACCACCGTGGCAATGTAATGCAATTTTCCTATTAATTAAGTGCCGTTTGTTCTGTAATGTAGATAGCGAGACGATAGCCAGGGGAGAGGCAACACAGATTGAATGATAAGATGTTCCTTCAGTCATTAACAGTTGTAGCAGCGTCCTCTTCCTGCAGGTTAAAGCTCAGCCCATACATTGGCTGGACGCAGTCTTTTTAAAGGTAATTCATGGCATCATTAGAAGGCACACTTGGAGGCAAAACAAGTTTTGCATCTGTGACTATTTCTGCTCAGCCAGGAAGTTCCTGTTTGCAGTCTCATTACCTGCTGGAAAAAGAAAATTGTTCATTTTCAGCAGAGCCTAAACTGTTGCTCATTAGTCCTCTTTGTAGACGCCGAGCTTCAGTGATCTTGGGCAGCGTTTCTTTTCCTGTATTTGGTTCCAACATACTGTGCAGGCTTCTGTGAGTGTGTCTCACTCTATTTCCTCTTGTGAGTTTGCATTTTTTTTTTGCATTTTTGTGTGTGTAATTTGTGTTCGTTCACGCGTGTTTGCATGCAGCGGAGTGTGGTGGGAGTTTCGAGGGCGAGTCGACCGGACGGATCCTCTCTCCGGGGTATCCCTTCCCTTACGACAACAACCTCAGGTGCACCTGGACGATCGAGGTCAACTCTGGCAACATTGTCAGGTAACTCAAGTTGCTGTTAACATGGTCACACATTACTAAGCACCACTAAGCCATTTCTAACTTCATCATATAGAATATTTGAATTAAGAAATAATTGATTAAAATATGCTTATTGTATTTAGCACCATTACTCATTCATTATGTTAAAGATCTACATAGACACAATAAGACACTGTGTTTGTGTGATAAAACTAAAGGGAACTTGAGCCGCTTACATGAAGACTGCACAAGGGACATGAATGAATGAATGAATGAATGAATATATACTTTATTAATCCCCAAGGGGAAATTTGGTGTCGAGTAGCAGCAATTTACATACAGAAAATAAGATATCAAAACTATTAATACTAATAAAATAATAAAATAAAAATAATAATAAAAATAAAAATAGCTGGGAAGAGAGAAAAAATAACAGAGTATTACTTTAGGAATTAAATTAAACTTAAACAGTAGAAGTGCAAAAGTGCAAGTATGTATGTGTATATTAAGTGTGTGAGGTGTAAATAAACAAACAATAACAGACAATAGGAGAGTGCAAAAATGTAAGTTATGTATGTAATATGTGAAGTGTAGATAAACATGCCTCGAATATAAATGATTTGAGTTAATTTAAATTCATCTTAAATTGAGTGAGGTCTTCATAACTTGACCTTGACCGTGAAAGTTCAGCTCAGAAGTTGAGTTCAGCTTTTCAGCATTAACAATTCTCCTCTCCAGCGAGATGTCATCAAGAGAAACGGCCTGCAGCCGCTCCATTAACAACGATGCGGAGAGGGACTTTGTAGACACTGTGACAGCACCCAGGGGAACCTTCCCGGGACAAGGAAGCATTTTTTTTCCTCTGGTTGAGAGCTCCTAGTATTACTGAGGAATAAAACCCATTTGGGCTTAGAGGTCGAAGTAAACATGGTATGATTTCATAAAGTCAGCCGCACATTCTTTGTCAGAAGAAACCGCTTCAGGCCGCCTCTTGATGAGATTGCAGATAAGTCTGTGCTCTCGTATTTCTAACTTTGGCAGAAATTGATTGATGATACCGAATCTCAACTGAAATACCCAAAAGCATGGGAGCAGTTTCTAGACGGAGCTCTCCTTTGAACTCAATTTAAACTCGCTATAAGTTCAGCGCTCATTTTGCCGGCTTCCTTGACAACATCTGTTTCTGTTACCGTCAACAATTCAACTCTGTGTGAATAAAATATACATCATTCATTTCCGTTTGATCACGTGTGGAATGTAAAGACTCTTTGTGCTCGCCTCTCCCAGCCTCCAGTTCCTTGCCTTTGACACGGAGGCGTCCCACGACATCTTGAAGGTGTGGGACGGGCCTCCCGACAACGAGATGCCTCTGCAGGAGGTCAGCGGCTCGCTGTTGCCCGAGGGGATCCACTCCACGCTCAACATCGTCACCGTACAGTTTGAGACCGACTTCTACATCACCAAGTCCGGCTTTGCCATCGACTTCTCCAGTGAGTGTTTTTCCTTTCCGACCCCTTTGTGTGCTATAGACGTTTCCTGTCATTTGTTTGCTCTTAGCGAGCGGGAACTCATCTCATGTGGATAAATCTACAGGTACATAAAGGTTGTATACTGCCTAACGTGACAGTTTTGTCAAAGGTTGATGCCACGTTGAATTCTAAGCAGCATGTCCACCACATTATGTAAACTTATCAAACGGAAGTAGTGGTGCAGCTTTTAATTTGGACTATTCCTCATTGTGGACCGCTCAGTATGTGATGTGATCTTTAACCGTGTCTTGATGAGCAGTGGAAGTGCCGGTACTTCACAGTTCACTGCTGGCTGTCTGCTCGGGCCGTCTCCACGCTCTGCTGGTGAATAGTTTCAAAGCCAAGCGCTACCATCACACCTCATGTATGCTATGCGTGATGGGTTCGTATCCTTGTGTAAAAATCAATTGCATTGGATTCACTGCATGCTTTTTGAAGCTGGAATCAATTTTGGAGATGCATACTGCACTTAAATACCCAGTTTGCCTGAACCCCAAAATCTCGTTGTGTTAAGTGAGCTTCTGCAGACCTTCTTCCATGAGTGACAGTGTCCTGTGGAAGCTAGCTAGGATATGTATGAGAACATGAGCATTTTGTAGTATACAATTAGAAGAATTCCTTCTTTTTTCAGTGTGAAAAGTGGAACTTCATCTTCAGTATTATGGATTAAAGGATCCTTTAATCCATAGTACTGTCATCATCATCTATGTAGAATTGAGGTCACGTGTCTCTCTATTACAATATGAAATATTATGATCTCCTCTTTGTACAGATCTTCAACTGATTGACTGATTTCTTTTGCACCTACATTTTGGAAAAGGCTAATCAGATGTATTGTGCCGAGTATGTCATCTGTTAATTACGTCACATACAATATGATCACCTTAACTTTTCATTTAACATTAGCCTTTTTTCAGCATGTTTTCCTTGTGTACTTCTACAACTTTTCTTAATGCGTTTTTGTGTTTTGGAGAAAAACGCAACACCACCAAACCGCAATATACTTAACTGTGTTAAGTCTCTCAATAAAGTCTTTCAAGATGGGAACATTTGAAGGCTCCATCAGATTTGACCACATCTCTCTGTGGGCTCTGGGCTCTGCAGCTGCGGTGAAGGAAAACGGATTAGGAAAACACAGCAGGGTTTTGCCTGATATCAGTCAGTAATCTGTGCTGTGGACTCACTCTGTTTGCGCAACAATTCCAGCTTGACAGCTGTTTACCGTACGATATGAAACTCCTTGTGCGTATGTGTGTGTTCTCTCGCACGTGTGTGTGCTCATATTACATTACATTACATTACATTTAGCTGACGCTTTTATCCAAAGCGACTTACATTTTGCTCTAGACACAGCAACGGGGAACAATTAGGGGTTAAGTGTCTTGCTCAGGGACACTTCGACGTGTGAGCTATGGGGGGACTGGGGATCGAACCGGCTACCTTATACGTGTGTGTGTGTGTGTGTGTGTGTGTGTGTGTGTGTGCTTGTCCTTCAGGTTCGCTTGCGACAGCTTGCAGAGACCCGGGCATTCCCATGAATGGTAGTCGCAACGGGGAAGGACGGGAGCCCGGTGACTTGGTGACCTTCTCTTGTGATCCGGGATATGAATTGCAGGGGGAGAGCAAAATCACCTGCATCCAAGTGGAAAATAGATACTACTGGCAACCCAGCCCTCCAAGCTGCATCGGTGAGAAAGAGGGAGATAGTGGGATATGGATTGGAGGGAGAGAAGGAGGGAGGTGTAGGGGATCAGAGGGAAAGAGAGATGGAGAAGAGTTTTTCTATTAACTGGCTGTAGCAGAGACTATAATTCTCTCTCACTGATGTCTTAAGAATATGTGCAGGATAAACAAGACTCTTCAGACACGTTTGAGTCGCTGCCAACTCTTATGTGGACAAATCCACAGAACTACTTCTGGGTACTCTACTCCCAACACGTTGTCTTATAGGAGCTTAACAGCTAATTACTTAACAATGCAATTAGAAATAATTACACTAAGTAGGTCCAAAGAAACCTTGATGTTGCTGCCAGAAGGTCTAACTGGATTTTTATTTGTCCTGGCCAGGATAGAGCTCTGCATTTGTAGATCCCGCTATGCAATCACAAGATCTGTCGTCTCAGAATAATGTAATCACATCAGAAGCTGGTCTGCATGAGGGAAAACTTTTAAAACTTTCCGTAAGTGAGCAACTTACTCATCGGCGTGTTACCGACACTTCTTCAGATGTGAAACGTTGAGTTCATCCATCAAACTCAAAGAACGACAAGTAAAGCCTCTCGAGAGGCTTTAAGATTTAGACCCAGAGAGTATATCCATTACAAAATGTCCTTAGAATTAAAATAATTCAGACATAATCCATCTAGCTAAATCCTAGAGCAGAAATGTCTGTGTGCCTTAATTGATTAATTTGTCTTAATACCTTGTGAGTTACATATCTGACTCAACATATGAGATCCAAAAGTCGCATATCAATTAACGATATACGACATTATCAAGATAATAACATCACAAGCATTGAACAGTAAATCAATTGAAGTAGAGATTTGGATTATTGAAATAGTAGCCGAAGTCTGAAGAATAAAATTGAATTATTTACAGTTGAAATGTTTATTCCCCATATTTATCATAGTTTATGCTTCCCTAATATGTACAACTACACAGGGAGACGTGTTTGTGTGCAGTGTTGACCTGTTGAACGCAGAATAAAACAGAAATTAAGTGGAAAATGTCCCAGAAACAATCCAATGCCAATGGTCAGACAAAATAGCTCTTGTAATCATAATGGGAAATGATGGCATAGTCTTTCTAACGCTGTTGCTTTTGCAGTACCTGACTGATAAAGGTCAACAAAGGTCATGGAATTTGAGTTAATTATATATAATGACCTACAAGGATTCAACCCTTACCTGTTTGCAGCCGGTCCGACACATTTAAAGGCCGTCTTTGTGACCCCTGTGGGCACTTTTTCATCCATCTCTTCTTCCTTTTTCAAGCTCCTTGTGGTGGAAATGTGACGGGATCTTCAGGATTCATCCTCTCTCCCAACTACCCACACCCCTACCCACACAGCAAGGACTGCGACTGGCTCATTGCTGTGCACTCCGACTACGTCATTTCCTTGGCTTTCATCAGGTGAGACGAGCCGCTACGACGTCCATTTCTCTTTCTTTCGTCGCTTTCAGTCGAGGCATAAAACGAAAATGATGACACTGTAAATGGCTCAGATGAAATAAAAGAAAACTGGCACATATCAGCACACTTGTATCTTCTACATTGGTAAAGCACGTTTGGATCACATCACATAAATACAATGTTTCTACAGGACATGAACAGCAGCTCCTTTGAGTGCACGGTCCAGTAGCTCACCAGATGAAGCTTTCCCCCAAACCTGTGCTATGTTTGTAACCCAGCTGAAACAGAAAGGAGTCACTTCTTAGGAGCTGCACAGCGGCTCAGGTTGTGCTTTGGAATTGCTTGTTTTCTGCAGTGGAACCAGCTATAACATCACAGTATTGAGCAAAGTCGGCCATGTGTGTTAAGCAGAGCACCCGAGTTTGAGTCCAGGTGTGTTGGCAGATAGGGGGGAAAGCAGAAGTAGTGCGAAAAATACATAGGAGGCAGGTATTCCTGCCACTTTCTGGATGAATACTGTATATCGCTGGCAGAGCTGCGATACGAGTGCCACTCATTTCCGAGGCTGAATGATACTCAGACCATAAACGTTACATTATTAATTGCAATCTAAATATGTAGCAGCAATACTGGCGGAGCAAACTCACAGATGGGCCTCAGGGCACCTTTCACTGGCCGCGTTGCTCTCGACTGAGTATTATTCTTGTAGTCGTTTCACGAAGGGCTGGATGGAGAAAGGTGCATGTGTAGATGTGGCTCTGCTGCACTCCCACCCACTCCTTCCCTCTTCTCGAGGTGAAGGAGAGAAAGTCACCGTGTTTCTTTTCCAACTCCGTCCTTCAAAACAAACATCGAATAGCGCCGAGCACAATGCATGCGTTTCCCCCCGGGAATCCCAAATGAAAGGATGGAGTTATGATTTCAAATTGGAGTTGCCTTGATCCAACTCAAATGCAATTATCTCCAAGCTATTTACATTTTTTTGTCATAAACCATGCTCATTATTTTGAAAACAAATGCTCCTCTCTCTCTCTCACTGCGGCATGTGATTTGATATACAAGCGCCACAATATGAAACGATCTTTTCACACTGCATTGCCATTGCCGTCTGGGAAGATTTTCTGCCAGTGCAGTGTCACAACAATTTAATCTCTTCTCACCTCTTGGGGGAGATATCTTTTTTTATCTCTTTGTCTGGAGATGCAAAACAAATCGCTTGGCATGACTCACTTCTAGCACTGTGGTGCACACTTGCATTTTTGGAATCCTGATACATTCTAATTCTCCCACACAATCTGTACAATCCGATGGTTAAAACTTGGCAAAACAACAACTGCTTCATCTAATTTCTGTGTTTCTTTCACTCGCACACAGCTTCAGCATCGAGCCCAACTACGACTTCTTGTACATCTACGATGGGTCCGACAGCAGCGTTCATCTGATTGGCAGTTTCCAAGACAGTAAACTTCCTGAGAAGATTGAGAGCACTTCCAACTTCATGTACTTGGCATTTCGCAGCGATGGCTCTGTGAGCTACGGCGGCTTTCATTTGGAATACAAAGGTAAACTGGGACTTTTATGCATTTTCACTGAATGTTATAACAGGGGATTTAGTTGGATGCACATATAAATGAATCTGCAGATAAAGTCTTTGAAGTTGGCTACTATACACAACTACTTTTTCTAGTGTTGCAAGCTGTGAGAATAGCCTTTAATTAATCCATTTCCACCATGTTTACCATATTCATTTTTAACAAATTATGACTTGCAGCCTCTTAGTCCTATTAGTTGGAAACCCGCCATGTTTTAGACACACGTCATTGTTTTTACAAGTTACACATTACTTCACATTACTATACAACAAATAAATACAATAAAACACAGACATAAATCGAACATAAATCATCATCCTCCATTATGAACCTACTATAACAATTGTATTTATCTCATGTCGCATGTCACTGTTCTAAAAGCTTCGTTCTTTCGATTGGCAGCAAAACTGCGAGAGGCGTGCTTTGACCCGGGGAATGTGATGAACGGCTCCAGAATGGGAACTGACTACAAGCTGGGATCCATGGTGACGTTTCACTGCGAGGCTGGATACCTGCTGCAGGGCTACTCCACGCTGACGTGCGTCATGGGCAACAGCAAGAGACCCGAGTGGGACAGATCCAAGCCGAGCTGTCAAGGTGAGCGGCAACACTTCTGCATTAACAGAGAGCTGAGAAGCAGAGAACTGCACGCCGTTTGCTCTGTGTTTGATACCATGTGACCAGGACTGGGCTGTGTACAAATGAGGCCATGTGTGGTGTTAACGTCCCTCCCAGAATGCATTTCTCAGCGCTGTAGTGCACTAAAATCACATTCATTTTCATTAAATAAGATTACAAAAAGGTGTGAAGGACTTTATATCAGAGACGTCACTATGTCATGTGATGAAACTTTTTGGGGCTCTAGTCTGGCGAGGTCTTGAAAAATGAACCAAAAGGAGTCAAAAGTCATAAAGTGTGGATTAAACTACAATTAACACAACCTCGGTGTCTCAAAACATGGGAAAACGATAACACACTCTTCTTTATGTCAGGTCCCAGGTTCATGTGTGTATTTAGTTTTGGAATGACACCCCCAAAAGGTAATTCACATTAAACTGGATATTACTTGTTCTAAAACTATAACCTAAAACAATAGACACAATAGTTTTACAAAGGCTTAATTCAATTTAATGTCATATCACTAGCCCTTTTCTCCAATAGACACCCAGCAGACAAATATAATTTCTAACTATCAGTCTGATCAGACCATCTCTATTGATCCAGGATAATCCCATTGAGGTTGTAAATGTCTTTTACAAGGGGGGGTCCTGGTCAAGATGGCTGCTTAATAGTCTCATCACACTTAAAAACACAGACAATGGACCTAATAACAAAACAGCAAACAGTTTAAATGTTAAACCTAAAAAAAAGAAAAATTGAATTAATGAATTTGCATTTCGTGGTACATTCAGTGCTCAAATGATACTTAATCCTGTTTTTTATTATCTTACATGTTATGTTCTTGTTTAAGATGTCTTTGTAGCTAACACCAAGATGAGGGTCCAAAAACCGTTAGTTCGTGTAATATTTCACATACAAACTGCATTGACGTGTGCAGAAACCTGAATCCGGGTTAAAGCCATGTCAATACTTTCACGATATGAGAGGAGCAGACATCACAAATCCTTCCTGGAATAGTAAAATAAAAGGTTTCAGTATTTTATTGGAAATATAAAAGCCATAACGTTTGATTGGTGAAGAGGGTTGTCGGCTAGCAGGTCTGCAGAATTAGTTCAAACCTCATAAAGTGCTGAACAATAGACATTTTTTTTTATAGTAGTTGGAATATATTCACAGCCAACCCTACAGTGCCATTTCCTAGAGCTCTTTCAGTATCACAGTGTCAAGGAAAGAAGGGAGAAAAGATGTGCAGAGTTTAAAGAAAGCTCGGCGCTCCTCCCTCCAGTAGTTTAATACTCCTCAAACTATCTGATCTTTCAAGGCTGAATTAGAATTCAGTTCTCATTTCCAGCAGCGGAGAACAGGGGCACCCTCTCTCACGCCAGGGAGCGATCCATTACTCGTACAGTTGGCACCTACAGTAACAGCCCTGCGGTGATGTGCTTTACTAAAGGCTCCATCAGCATCTCTCCGTTTAGTATTTCCACTTTGAGACCAAATATGACCCGATGACTTAACAGTAGGCTGAAGCTGATGGCTTCAGGCTGCTCCGACACGCGGTCAGCTCCCGTCCCTTCACATCGCTGAGCAATCGGCTGAAGTTGACGGTATTTTACAAAGTCGGAAAACATGCAGTTTACTTTAAAAAGTTGCCAAAAAGACTGATTCCTATTGTAATTATATGTTGGATAATTATATTGTGGACAGCAATGGCACTGTTCTACTTAGACGTGCTGAAATTATATCCGTTTACCAACTTTATGTCCTGAAATCCAGTGTCGCAAACTAAAAATACATCTTTTCTAATATGAAGGTGTTAATTTCAGCCTATGGATTACATGCATAATGAGAGCACAGTCAGTCACTTTAATCACTTCAACTGGTGCAATATAAATACATTTTTAAATGCATTTTATTCTGTCTTTATATAATATTGCTACTGTGGATTCTTTACTGTTTTACTGCTTATTTATGTTGTTTTTTTAATTTATTTTTATTTTACTGTGTCTCTTGTGTGCATTTAACCTGTCTGCTGCTGTAATCCTGCAATTTCCCCACTGCGGGACTAATAAAGGAAGATCTTATCTTATCTCTTAGATCAATACATGTGGCGGCTGACATTATTGGTTGATATTGGTTCATCACAGATATATCTTTACAGGCATATAAACTGACCGATCAGTAACGACGGATATGCCAAAAATAGGTTTCAGTACTCAATCGATATCTTGGTTACGGTTCTTTTAAATATCAACATTCAAGGGATCGGCAGTGGTTAGGCTCTAATCGTAAACTTGATCAGTTACAATTTGCCATGTTTTAGATTTCATTGAATCCATTGTCTGTCCACATTTTAGTACCTCACCCATTGAATTCAGCAGATTAGATTAGCTTCCATTAGCTCCCATGTCTGTCTAAATGCAGTAGACTGCAGGGCCGGGTCAATATCCTTCAAATGGAAGCAGTTAGAAATGTAAAAACACTGGAACCTGTTTATTTGCAGCTGCCTCTCTGTTTGTAATGATGTGCTTTGAAAAGGCTGCAGATAGATAGATAGATAGATAGATAGGAATGAAAAATACTCCATATATACAACAAAACTCAATACCGTAAAAGCCGGGTTACAAGCTAGCGCTGCTGCTAGCTCCCCACTGTAGCAAGCTAGCGCTGCTGCTAGCTCCCCGCTGCTGCTGCTACTGGCCGCGTCCCCTCTGCCTGAGTCGGGCGTCGAGCCGGGGCTGGTCCCGCTACCTTCGGTGGTTGTCGGGGAGTTAGCGGGGAGTTAGCGGAGAGCTAGCGAAAGTTAGCGGGGAACTAGCAGCAGTGTTAGCTGGCTACAGCGGGGAACTAGCGGGGACACCCACCGAACGTAGTAGCGGCTTGTAACCCGACTTTTACGGTATATACAGCAAAACATCAGAGCGTATTAATTTAGGAAATTAACTTTGCAGAAATGCAAAGTATATGTAGTGTATATGAGGTGTAGATAAGTGACTGACAAACAACAAAAGCGGTGCTAGGGCTGTTCATGTTGATGTTGAATAAATTGACGTAATTAAAGTCTAATAGCAGTGGGCAGGAATGTATATGTCATACATGAATGAACATGTGGTTGGAAGTTTAGATTTTGAAGGTTAATCTGAGCTCTCTTGAAATGAAACCGTATACATGAACATCTTTTAAAAAAGCAACCTGCTTCCTCAATATCATCATAAGTCAGACAGCAGACTTTCTGTCTGTGGATTTCCGGTTACTCCGACCCATCCGTCTCTTACAGAACACAAGGTGATTTTGCAGGTTTCACAGCGTGCCCTTGTCTCCTTAGCACCGCTCTCACCTGTCAGAATGGACCCATTACAGCCCATCTTGAGCACCCCTGCCTGGCTGTCTGGGCCGCTCTCACCTGCTGTCGACTGACAGTACGGCGGGCCCTCCTTCCCACCGGCAGCATTCTCCCATTCCTCACCCACCACGACACTGCGGCTCCCATTCTGCCTGACTAATCAGTTTGACTCAGAGCCCCACTTGCCATAATCACATACTGTATTTTTGATTACTTGCCTCTTGCTACTCGCAGAAGCAAATGCGGATAAATTGCTGATCCATCTTTCCACATTAGCGGCTCTGTTCGCTTTTGTTCATCTTCTCTCCTGCGCTGCTCGATGAAGCTGCAGTGACACGTGAATTAGGTGTCCCGCAGGGGAGGTTTCAGAGCAGCTGGTGACACACCCTCCCCCACGACAAATGTGTGCGTGTGTTGACAACCGGGGCTCCCCCACCTGATGGCTCAGTCCGTGAGGTTTGAGGCAACTACATTAGAGGGCCTCTCTGCAAATTAGGTGCATCATTAACGGCCTAAGATGCAGGTGCAAGACAAACCGCAGCTTGTATTGATTATTATATTCTCCTACGCTATAATGAAGTAAAAGCATGCACGGTTCTGGTAATTGTTTGGAGCTTTAGTAGCACAAACTGCATTACTGCATGCTAACATGAGAGGATAGTCTTTTCTAAAGCTCAAATCAATTAGGACTACAAAACACCAACCGATTGGACTTGTTGTGTGTGTGTGTAGTTTGCTGACCGCAAGCCTGAAGAGTCGATTCAAAGTTTCTGGAAACATGCTGCCGGGCGATATCGGCTGATTAAAGTCACGGCGTGTGGAACTTTTGTGATTGCGTGTTTCGTTGATCGATGGTGTTTTTTAGATATTTTGAAGGCAAAAAAATGTACATTTCCTCGCTGGTTGTTTCCCTTTTAGGGTTTAACCCTGTAAATACAACCCCCGACTTCCTCTTCCGTCCCCAAAGTGCCTCTCAAGTGTCAAACATATTTTGGTATGCTGGCCAAAATTATATCTGTCAGCAGCTGAAAGTTTTCAAAGGTGACTTTTCATCTCAATTTGTGATATAAACTGCTTACCTGTGCACTCGTGCCAGGTAAGATGGATTTGCCGATTGCATTTTATTGCCTCATTTCCCCAGGTATGTAAGCTGGTTGTTTCACATTTGTTAACTGTGTTTCTGTGTTGCTTCCCTTCCTGTCCCCACAGCTCCCTGCGGAGGTCACTTTACAGGTTCAGAGGGAACTGTGCTCTCACCAAACTACCCACATAATTACACCAGAGGCCAGAGCTGTGTCTATGACATCTTCGTCCCTGGTGACTTTGGTAAGCATTTCAAGCATTATTTCCACAGAGTTGCAGAAAATAGTTTCATAATAATCTCCTCAACTGCTGCTTATAGCCGCATGCGGCGTCTCCAGGAATGTATTCGCTTCAAATATGAAGTGAGACGAGGAGGCAGAGGGAGATAATTATCTGTGTTCTCTGTGAGCTTTCTGTTAATGATGAGGATAGGGGATGGTTTATGAAGAAATGGAGGCTTACTCTCAAAGCTGGTCATGGCTGATGGAGTACCAGCAAACAAAATGTTCAGACTTGTATAATTCATTCCCCTGCAGCGCTTCATCTGTCTTCCATGCCTTTCAGTGCTGTGTAAGTTCGGATCGGTATGTTTGATGGTTACAGCCATTGACACTCGGGATAAATGCCTGTCTGCTGCTTGATTATTATTCAGTCTCGCTATACTTGCTTCATATCTGACAACTGAATTGACTGAGCATCAAGCCAGTAGTTACAGTACGAAGAGACAAAGGTCAGTGAAGGCCACTGCTATAACTCACAGTGGTGCGTGTCTAATGAAGTCACACTTAATCAATAAATACATGTTAGCGTTCCACACCGACATCCTGCTAGCTGTTTACCACTCCCACTGAAAGATAGCGGTGTTTGGGCTTCATGCAGTTAAGAAAGAATCGGATCAGAGCGAGCAACTATTGATTGTGTTGACGTGAAAAACGCTCAGTACCGAAGGTAACGGAGAGGAGAGGAAGGTCAAGCAGCGGAGGGAGCCGGCAAATTCACCGGTTTATCCAAGTGTCTCTGTTTATACATAATTCAGCAAAGATCTCCAGAAGACCTTGATGCGCTTCGGCTCAATATTCCATGTTAGTCACGAAGAGCTGCAGAAATCGTAGGCAGAGGCTTTTATTCAGTAAAGCTTATGAAACAGATTAATCCCCCGTGTGGTGATCCGGCTCCGGCAGTTTACATCTTCTGTTGACATCTCCCACTGCTCATAGGGTTCAGAAACCCACAGGTCTTTAGTGTTTTTATATATATATATATATATATATTATTATTTTTTTAATAGATATTGCATATAAATGCAGCCTTTTCCTAAACTGCCTGCAAAAGCTTAATGGAGTGTGTGTGTGAGCAACATTCCCACCTGCCCCTGCACATTTATTCCAGAGTGCAGGCACGGAGGCTATTGGAAATTCACTGATTATTACTGAAATATATGTTGAGTAGTTGTCTAACAAAGCAACAGGTATTCACAGCAAAGTGAAAACGTTTGGACAACAACTCCAGCTATGATGTAACAAGGCATCATAAATTATCCAAAGCATGCACCCCTCATTTCACTCGTAATATATGAATATTTGATATAAAAGCTTAAGCCAGAATGGATAATGCCACGACACCGACATCATATTGTGAGTCGTGAAAAACAAGCTCTGTTGTTACAAGCTTTGCTGTTATGACAAAATGGAGCCTATTGCTTACAATAGGTGCCCTTTGACATGTTTTACTATATATATATATATATATATATATATATATATATATATATAGTACTGTATGTAGAATGCAGCATTTTAGTGTTTTTAACCTCCAGATAAAACAGTAAAAGATAAATTCAGTGTTCTCAGCAGCAGCTTGGCAGTGGAGTGTAGCCTACAGGCAGCGTGATGGCAGAAATAACATTTCAGTGTCTCGTATACAGGTAATTGAAATTTGTAAGCGCCTAGGGAAGATATCAATTGTGTGTCCAAGTCTGTCCCTTATGTGACCGATAGCGTACCATAAGCCTCTGAGGCATTATGTCTACCTGGTTGAACTGGCAGGAAAAAGGTCAGTGGGAAATATCATGTCTGACATTGGCTCAGTGACCTGAGGGTTGTACACACGGGTCCAGTTAGAGCTGTGGGTGCAAGTGTGACAATCAACCATCAGCTGTTGGTTGTCGGATGAAAGATATATGTTTTGAATTGTTGATCATCCCAAAAAGTATTTTACTAAAGCGTTCAGGCGTCACCAACAATGCAAAAGAAGATCAACAAGCCGCAGTATCGGATGTGGGTAATGCAGCTGGGAAATTATCTTTACATTTGAGTACCATAAAAGCCGGGTTACAAGCCGCTACTACCTTCAGTGGTTGTCCCCGCTGTAGCAAGCTAGCGCAGCTGCTAGCTCCCCGCTGTAGCAAGCTAGCCAGCTCCTAGCTCCCCGCTGTAGCAAGCTAGCACAGCTGCTAGCTCCCCGCTGTAGCAAGCTAGCACAGCTGCTAGCTCCCCGCTGTAGCAAGCTAGCACAGCTGCTAGGTCCCCGCTGCTGCTAGCTCCCCGCTGCTGCTGCTACTGCCCGCGTCCCCTCAGCTCGAGTCGAGCGTCGAGCCGGGGCTGGTCCCGCTACCTTCGGTGGTTGTCGGGGAACTAGCGAGAGCTAGCGGAAGTTAGTGGGGAACTAGCAGCAGCGCTAGCTAGCTACAGCGGGGAACTAGCGGGGACACCCACCAAAGGTAGTAGCGGCTTGTAACCCAACTTTTACGGTAAATGACGAACACTGTTCACATTGGGCTTGTTTGTTTTTGGATAAGACTGAAAGAAAACTGATTGCCAACACGGGCAACCAGATCAAATCCAATGGTTTGGATGCTGGGGCAACTGGGCAGCTGTTACCTTTGAGCCCTGCACATTTTTTTGCATGCAGACTTGTACTTTTCCAGCTATGTTCTGTCTTTTTTGTTTAGGCATCTGCTGGAGCTTTCCTAAAAACAAAAAGTTCTTTGTGTGTTTGAGGATTCAGGAGGATTTAGTGCAAAAGAAGTTTGACAACTGTTTTGGCGTGTGCATATACATGTGTTAGATGTTGGCAGATATTTTGTTCAGGGGTATCATGGTGCAGTTTGTATGGATTTACTGTATTCTCACCAAGCTGTCATGGTTTCTGTCTGACTGATTGGACTAACTGTGCAGATAGGTGCACACCTCCCTGTTTGTGTCTCTGTTTTTCTGTGGACCGTGTTTTGCAATGCCGCATTTTGCACCTAAAATAACAACATAATGTATGCACATAATAAACATCCATCCACATCATAATGCGCCAGACTGTAATCTAGTTCAATTCTGCCTGAAGCATCACCTCAATCATACCAATAGATTTCTGTTCCTGCATCGGACTTGCTGGCCCCTCATGACATGCGGTATGCTTACAATTTAGATGCCTGGTTTCTGCTCTTATCGTGTGCATTTCAAACCTTCAGATGTTCATGTCGGCATTTATGCACTCTTTTCCAGTGGATGATCATAAAAATGATAATTAACAAAGAGCTGGCAGTAGACAGTGAGTCAATAAAAAAACGCTCTCCAGTCATTTGTGAGCCATCATTTCTCGGTAGCCTAACACTCAAGCTTATGTGCTGTGCATATCTTATTTTACTTTGCATCATTCGGATGTCATTAAGGTACAATGTGCATCTGTCTTGTCGTTTATTGTTTAATTATTCTGTCAGAAATAATGGTTGTAGTCATATTTCAAACAATAACTCTGCTTCTTCTGTAAAGAGATGAATTATTCATGGTGCTCAACCTTTGCCTTGGGCACTGCTTGTAAACATACAGACGCACGCTCCCCACAGGAGTTCCCTCTTGCTTACAGTAAGTTCAGCGGCTAGTATCTAATTGTATTTCTCCTATACTTGCACTAGTACATGGCATTTTGGCATTTTCCTTACGTAAAAACAAGGAGGCTGACAGTTTCAATATTGTGACAAGATAAATCCACATCCTGAACACGGGGAAAAAACATTTTAATTAAAAAAACCTGTGGATACACATTTATCTTTGGCAAAAATGGCAAATTGGTAAAAGTAAATTGGTAAATTGATAATTTGTTTCCAGCCTAAGTTTGTATTTTGCCGAGAAGATTTGTTTTTGCAGTGCAGCCTTCTCCGTGAATGCTAGATTCAAGATTCAAGATTTAAGATGTTTTTACTGTCATATGCACAGATAACAGACAGTTATTCTATGCAATGAAAAGCTTATTTTGCTGGGTCCTCCTAACACACAGAATTAGAATAAAGTTAAGGTAAAAAATAAAATAAAAATAAGGCACAAAATATAAACGATATAACAGTATTGCACACAAATATGATAATAGTATTGCTCAGTGTATAAAGTGCTGCAATGTCCAATGTTCACCAGCCTTGATGGCCTGCGGGTAGAAACTCTTCGTTTAGTGGTGAAACAAATTCTTCCAATTAAAGGGACCTTCAACTCGACTGTGGATCAGCGGTAGAGCGAGCTCCTTCAATCAGGCGATCGGCGGTTCGATTCCCGACTCCGCTAGTGCTAGTCCATGTCGATGCGTCCTCGGGCAAGACACTTAACCTCAAGTTGCTCCCGCAGCTGTGCTTACGGTGTGTGGATGTTGTATGAATGTTAGTTAGTTGATCCTGATCTGCATTGTAGCTCCTCCCACCAGTGTGTGTGTGTGTGTGTGTGTGTGTGTGTGTGTGAACGAGAACGATGACTTGTAGTGTTAAAGCGCTTCGAGTGGTCTCTCACTGGAAGGATGCTCATAAGGAGTCGTTGGGTGATTTTATTTCATAGACACAACATTCCCTCACCTCTGTTTATGTGCTGGAGGCTTTTTTATAGCTCTATATAGCTTATATTTGTCTATATAATAACACTAACAACAGCATATGCATATTGGTTGCCACAGAACGTGTCAGGAGGCGAGACCGGAGCGCTGACAGATTGCGGTAATAAATCTGGGCTCTAACAAGATGGACAGAGAACGAGTGAGAGGGAGAGAGAAAGAGAGAGACCGCAAGAGTAAAAGGGAGTAACTACGGGAAAGAGGCACATAGATCTTGGTTGAATGTGAAAGGCTCAGAGAGAACAAGTTAGACACAGAGTGATAATGAGTGAGAGAGTTATAATGAGCGACACGGGGAACGGGAGAGAGGAACGGAGCGCTGCCGAGAGCGATCGTGAAAACCTCGGCCCTGGGGGCTGATTGTTGACTCGTCAGCGACGTTCGATGGAGAGTAAGTTCACGCCCGGGGCCACACTGGTGCATGACGAGCTACATCCCACACGGAAACCATTACCATGTCTGTCTGTGTCAGTACAGTTTACACTACGCTCAGTGTGAGTCACCCAATATGGGCTGTGACCACCACCTTCATTTACAAAGGTGCTTTTTTTATGTGTGCCTCAGTGTTTGGCAGGGGTCATCAATATGTTCCCAAGGTCCTTTTTGTTCTTGATATATAGACTCACATTGTAGTAGATTGGTACTGGCTGGCTTCGCAGGTGGAATAGCAAACGAATGGAGGGACATGAAAGTTTCAAATGCAATTTGATTGGTAAACATCTGTTCGGCCACTGTGGATACATCACTGTGTAAAGAAACTATATATATATCTTGCCCACCAATTGCATGCTGTTGATTTAGGCTACATGCTGTCGGTGGGTGATTTCACCATTTGACCCTGAGAAACATACATAGTGAACATGAAACCCTTCGAAAGGTCTCGGAGTGTGCGATCTTAAGAGGGTATTACAATCGAGCACTTACTTGAATGACTGCATTGACTGGATTTGACAACCTGTGGTTTTAAAGTTGATGAGATTTTTGTGTAAACCCATTGTGCGAGTGCAATGGTTTGTGCTAGTTGTCAGAGCCGCCCCTGAAGAGAACTGTAAGCTGTTTCAAAAATCAGCCAGTGAAACCCAGAACAAAAGACCGAAGCAAATAAAAAACGACAAAAAAAGAGCGCAGCTAAGACGACGACTTCCTCGTCTCTCTTGAGGTGACCAGCTACTTACGGCTTTCAATCCGCTTTCCTCACAGAAAAGAAGGCTAATGGACTGGATGCAGCTTGTGCCAAGGTGCCTGCAGAAAGGGCTGACGCAATTGTACTGTCATAATGGGTCATTAAAAATATATGCGTCTGTGCTGTCATACAATCCCTCTGGTTTCTGTAAATGAGGCTGGTGTATTCTGTCACAGCCCAGGATCTCAGGAGGCCTGTGCCGCCACCAAGCAAAGACGACAGGTAGCTCCTCCATAATTCATAGCCAGAAGGACAAAACATATGCTTCCGTTTTCCTTACCTTTTGCTGCTGCTGGTGCCGTGCGTGTCTTTAACACCTTGGTGAGCTTTGTGCATATTATGCCTCTAGGCGCATGTCGCTAATGCAGTGGCTGTGGGCAAAAAATGTGCTTGCATTACATTGCAGTTACTTTAGTGGTATCCCGAGCTATTGCTTTTCACAGCACGGCCCAATGATGGTTGACCTGAGTGGCTCTGTACAAGCAGGAACTTCTGTTTCCCGTCTATTTCATGTACTGCCATGTCGTTTGATTGACTAAATGTCAAACATTTGCTAAATGTACTAATCCAATTGCAAACACATTGTGGTGATAACAGAGGAAATGCTTATTAGCACATTAGCACAAACCAGAACATCAGTTTTAAAATGTAGCTGCAGTCGACCACAGGGGTCATTTATCACCGGTTCCTCAGTGAACTTTGAGTTTGCAGTGGGAAATCTGATTGGAAGTGTGGAATTGCTCAAAAATCCTGGGAGGTGATGCAGGAAAATAAGGTCCTGGGTCCAAGAAAGTTGTAATAAAAGAATATTTAATAAAAAGTGATAGACAGACAGCTTATGCTTTCGATCGAGCTCCTCTTACTCCACCAGCGAACACCACGGGCACGCAGGTCCAAGTCGCTCGCTCGTAGCCGGAAGAAGAGAACGCTCCTCCTTCATACAGTTAATTTTATATCATTCATGGAGCCTAGAGCCCTCCCTCTCATTAACAGTACGTTGCTTAACTCGCTATTTGCCCGCAACTAAAGTGATGGAGCCCCGTCCACTTCTTCTTCTTCTTCTGCTGACCGGTAAAGTCTCAAACGTCAATCTTCAGCTCCGCCACCTCAGGCGAACAAGAGAACTACAAGTCCTTCTAGCGGCAGTACATGCAGCATCTAACATCCATTCACACATTAATCATTTCACAGTAAAAGTGACCTTCATATGCATACAAATCCTTCATAATAATATCCCTTATTAATTATCATATTCCATGCATTGTAATGTACACAATAAACCTTACACTGTACAAGTCCAATTGTGACAAACTAAACTTAAAAAACCCTACAGAAGTATTGGAGAAATGCTTTTTGTGTTCATGTGTCGGGTGGAACACAAACCCCATAGATCCTCCACACAGCAGACATTTTGCTTAGTAGCTGGATCCACTGACGTTAACAATGAAGTGTCCCAGGATGCATTTCCAACATAAAATGATAACAAGAAAATGAACTTATCAAGGCAGACGGGCGCTTTGAGGAGTCGACGCTGGAACAAATGTGCAGGCAGGTAGCTGATCACAGGAGTAATCATCTGATGGAAAGCAAGTGCCGTGAGCTGAATACCCTTAAGAGGTGTGACTCTACACTGAATGCAATGAAGGATAATGTATCGCACGCTTCGTTTTCTACACTCCTGCACATGGCTTCACGTCATGCTGTCAGATAACTCTGAAATCTGACTACAACATTAATATAAAAAGCAGCATCTTTTCAATACCAGTATCCGTGTGACCCGCCTCAGGACATAAACATTACAAATACTAAACAGTGTGCTTTAATCTACAACAATACTGTACTGTTCTCCCTATGTGTTTTACTTCCAAAGTGTTAACATAGATAAACAGCCAGCCAAACTCCTTTTCAAGAGCCAGGAATGCGAGCGTACTTAACAGCCTTATGTTCACAATTCACCTTGAAATGCTAACAAAAGTCATTATTCCTAATTGTACAACACGTGAAGAATATAAAACACTTACACTTACACTGCGGTAGAACTTTCTTTTCAAGCTAACATTGTTGAAACGGAGCAGCTGGTGGCGAGGGCAACAAGTTAGCGGACGCTACGTGTTTGGATGCTGCCTCTCTCACACGGAGAGGAGAGAGGAAAACAGAGTGTGACGGCAAATGACAGCAGAACGCACTGCGCTGAAATGAAACCAAACCTCCCTTAATGTTCTGTCACTGCATCGGTGCAGAATCGTCTTGGAACTGAACAATGTCGCCCGGCGGGCAGGTGAGCTTGTAGCTGAACGTGGAAAAGAAACACAACACGGGGATGAGGGAGACCGTGAGAGGATGATGGCCATCTGCATCTGCATCTGCATCTGCATCTCCATCGCATCTCGGCTAAGTCGGCAAATTGATAAAGACGCACTAAAGTGTTATCTCGGAAGTTGTTGTTTTTTTATGGATAATTGAAGCTGGAGAGTCTATTTCTGCTCGACTGTTAGACAAAATCCCTTTTAATAACTGTGCAGAGGGAGAGCGAGGCTTTGCAGAGGCAGTCAAGGTTCACTGATTAACTTCCCCATGATACCTTTAGAACCAGAGCCTCTTATCTCACTTCTATACTCCATTTTAGATAAATACTCCACCAAACCTGCTCACCACTGAGAATTAATGTGCTGGAAAGGTTTTGTTGAGGGTTAGCCGGACCTGAATAACATGGAAATGGCCTCTAGTGACTATTTAATCACATGTGATGACGGTGTGACCAAACAGGATTAACTAATTATTCATTTGCTTGAATCTTGTCACGTGAAGATGTTTTCAGTTGCTTGTGCAGGTCATATGTTTTCTTGGTTTGCTCGCCGTAGCTTCAGCTCACGACCCGTCCAGGAGAGTGGAAAAATCCTAAAACAGATTGCTCTGGAACAAAATGTGCAGGAAGGATTGATTCAGGACACAAAAGAAGCCGCCTCTACAAGACCCAGTGGAAGAATCCCTCATCCTGTTTATTTGTCGCTTGTAAATATTAGAAGGAAACGGATCCGCAGCACGAGTCTTTAGTTCCAGAAGGATTGCAGCGTAGTACATGTATGACCATCGGCCATCTTCTTCTAGTTTGGCTTAACGTGTCGGTGAGATTAAACTAAATATTCAAGTCTTATTCCATGTGCGACTGTGGAGAGAAGTGGTTTAGTAATACCGGTATCAGTCATACGGAAGTCATCGAGCACGGGTGAGTGGTGTGCCAGTTGGGTAGGGAGTTAATAATTCATATTTACATCTGCAGCAAGCATGCTGCATGTTAGCAGATTGGTTTTTAAAGCCATAGACTGTGGAATAGGTATTTCTCTCTCTACGTAAACTCATTTCACCGCAGTCTGAAGTCATTCTGTTGGTGGAGGGAAATACAAAAACAACGTTGAGTTTAAATAATGCGACTGATTAATGTAACCCAAAGGGAATCCAGAAGCAGATTGTTTAAATGCAGGTTAACTGGAAAACAGAGAAATAAAGATTACTACCAGAGGCCTTTTAGACTTGTGCACTTCAAAAAGGACCCGAACAATCCCACCCGCCTCTCAAAGCATCTACAGTGTGGAGAAACATAAATTACATAAACATATATGTTCTTTGGAGACAAACTTTTGTGTTCCGTAACAAAACTTTAAGTAACTTCACTGCGGAGTAAACGCACGTCTTGGTAACCCTTTAAGCCCTAACCCTAACCCTAATAACCCTAACCCTAACACCTAATCCTATTTATTGTTTGAGTTGTGTTGATAGGTTGTACATCGGGATTATATATTATTGTAGCCCTGATTTTTATGTTTAATTTGATACCTAACATGTTTGTTTTTTTTGGGGGGGAGGGATTTATACCATGATTTTTTTCTTAATTTTCCTGATATAAAAGGCTGAAGGGTTTAATTATGGTCCTGTCCCATTAAGGTGGGTCCGGGCCCTTTGTGTGGAAGGCACCATCACTCATGTGACCAGTTCCACCTGTGTTTACCCGGCTATGACATGTCAAAATGGCTGATGTGAAAATGGCCCATTTCTCTCTCGCTACCAGTGTACCCATAAACAAGATAATACACACAAGGGGACCTCAAGCATTGTGTGGAATTATTTAGCTGGCTGGCATACACGCGTTTTCTGATAATCCATCAACTACACACCACACACAAGTGATCCAGCGGGCCATACTCATTCATTCTGAAGAGGGAAGATCAAATAGCAGAGTGTGTGTGTGTGTGTGGGGGTGGGGGGAGAGAGCTGGAGACTGAAAGAGCCTTTCTAAGAGTATGACATTTCTCTTCCCTGCTGTATTGTAATGATCCTATATCTGCAGCACATGCCTTTGTTTTGACAGGGAAAGGACTCCATTGCCAAAAGTTGAGACGATAAAGAAGATGAAAGCAGAAAAGTGCAGCCAAAGTTTACAGCGGAGGGGCAGTCGCATTCAGCCAATCGGATACGCAGCCTCTTCTGTGCTTCTTATGTCTTTTGGTTTGGTTTCTCATTGACTGCCCCGACTGATGTCAATTATGTGTTGACAAAAATCTGGCTGCAATATGGAAGTAATTCATTATAGATACCCATTGATTTATGCAGAGATAAAAGGAAAACTCCTCTTATCAATGGAGATAAGACCTTCAAAAAACAAATTGGTTGTGCATTTAACAATATGCACATTCAAAAAGAAGGGATTGTATTTAACAACACCTTTCACCCAAGGACGGTTTATGATATATTGCACCGGAAATATGTATCTCATCAAAGGTTTGCATGTGTGAAATGAAGCAATATGCCAGACGTACTTATGTAAATATGATCACACTAGAGCTGGAAGCCTCGTCCTTGGCGTGCATTTGAATCATTTAGCATGAATTAAACACATGTAAATATCCGCCTTGGTAAAACATGTTATCACTATATGTCAACCTTTTTTATTTATTTGGACTCATCCTGCCGGCTCCACTCGGGGCAGGTTGCTTGTTGTAGTGTAATTGTGTGGAGAGGTTTTTCTTGGCAGACATTAATCCCCTTAAAGGGTAACTTCCATATTTATTTTTCTCATGTTTCTGTGTCTAAGTGACTAATGGGGACAACTATTTAGTCGGTCCAGTAGAATGAGCGCCGCAGACGGCAGCTGCTAAACGGGCGTAATGTAATTGCTCAGGGCAACTCCTCGCTGTCATTTTACGACCACTAAAAGTGCTCGTTCCTGCCGCCGCCGGGCTCAGATTGTTATTATAAGTGCCAACGCAACAGATAAATAAAAACCCTTTTTCTTACCTTTCGCTTCCACTGTCTGTGGAATCTGTCGTCGCATCGAAAAAGCGCTTAGATGCCACTAAGCCACGCTCTCTGTGCACCGGCGTCCCTTGGCAGCCTCCTCTCCAACTCACTTGACACGATAACAAAGAGAAGGAGAAAGTTAAGGAAAAGCTTTTATATCTCTGTAGGATCCTCTTCCACGATGTTGTCAGACACCTGTAATAAGAGTATGAGCCCGTCGGTGACGAAGACGAGCGCTCCACTGGACGCACGTTGGCGGCGAGGAATTGCCCCGAGCAATTACACCGCAGCCCGTTTAGCGGCTGTCATCTGCAGCGTTCTCCCTCAACACTAGGCCAATTTAAAAATAAAAAAATGGTTGTGTCTTTGACACAAACATGAGAAAATAGGCTCCAGGTTGAAAAATAACCCTTTTTTCAGAGAAATCTGAGCGCCCTTCAGACGCTTTGACATCGTTACTGACCAGGTGCATCCATTCTTTTCCAAAGAGGAACTGGGAACAAGCCTTGTCACAAAGCACTCATCTTTCCAAATTTGTTCCCCCCTCACTTTGGCCTAATAAATCACCTTTGAGATGTGGCGGCAAAGAGGTTTTCACAGTGTGAAATGTCTGCAGGAACCGAGACGTGGGAACCACATGCCTCGAAGAATTGAGTCTGTTTTGACGCAGAAGTCTCTTATGCAACTCTTGGCTAGGTGTATCTCCTGGAGTGTTAACGGCTCATGGCTGTGTGAGTCCTTACGAGCCATTTGTTTTCTGCACATTACTCTACTGTACGTGATTGCTTTAATCATGATTCCCCTAAACCCATTAATACCTGTCAGAAAGGGTAGTAGAAACCATCACAGCCTCTTGTCAGATTCTTCAAAATGACTGCTTTCAAAAAGGAGAATTAGATTCCCCTCACACGGGAGTAGGATCAACCTGTAATTGTACTTATTTTTTTCCATTATTTACGCCCAGCAGGCATGGCGGTATTAGAGGTAGGAATGCACTAAAGTGTTGATCTAATACCCAAAGAGGTATCTGATTAAAGCGACTTAACTGCTTTAGGATAATTCAAGGTGAAGATGCCGGCATGAAAGTGCCGTCTATTGTTCAAGTGCATTAAGCTTCACTACCATGACTGGGCCCAGAGGACAAAGAGATTCATCATACTGCTGCATAAATTAGGTAACAAGTTTACAATGATTTATTGACTTAATATCTGGACGTGATTACAGCAAAGGAGCAGATTGGAGTCACGCATGGCTGGCTGTGGATTAGAGGCAGAAATGAGAGACACTGTAGTGTGTGTGTGTGTGTGTGTGTGTGGAGAGCAGCGTATTCAACACAGCACGGTTTTGGTATGCTAATACAACAGCAGTGAGCTGTCCCTAAGGGGAGAAATCATCTCTTATTCAGGCTCTGGTTCAGCCATGGGCATTCTCTCTACTCAACAGATAAAGAAACAGGTCTGCCTGTGCTGCTCTGTGCGAGTACACCTTTCTGTGTGTGTGGCCTATACAGCAGGGGTGTGTGTGTGTGTGTGTGCATATTTGTTTTATTTGCTTTGTCAGAGGTTTTTGGCTGCCGTTTGTCTTTGGCTGCTGTGTGTGTGTGCGATCTGTTTCACGTCAAGTAGAGTCAGAAGTAAGGCACCCGTATTATGGGAACAGAGCACAATAGACACAAACCCTCCACAGTTCCTCCCTCCGTATCTTCGGCGCCGCCACTCGGTCGGCCTCTTTGTGGTCGGTCCAAACCTCCGCCTCCAGTCCCTCGGCTTCTTTCTCTGCCTCTCATGTTCTTTCCTACCGTGTCTGTCTCAGTTATGTGGCGAGTACATTAAGTACATCAAGTACATCAAGTACAGCGGTCTGACAGTTCTCTACCAGAGAAGTGAAGATGATGGGAAAGCTGCTCCATATTGCAGAGCCAGAAGCACAAACATACGCTGGCATTTTTACCTTGAGCAGCTACCTCTGTTACCAGTGTTTTTTTTAAATTGTATTATTATTATGTTTTGCATCTTTTGTGCCGTCTTGTGCCGTGTGTAATTTGCCCGGCGGCATGTCGACGTAGCTTCCACACAGGCTGAGCTGAGGCTGTGCACAAAAAAAACAAAAACGGTCTTGCTTCTCAGTTCCACAGCGTGACCCAATTATAGTTAACATGCACGCATGTCTTCCGCATGTCTTCCACTCGTTTGAGACGTACTTTATTATCGTGGAGAAATTTAATTAACAGACTTTGTATTTGTTCTGTTTATTTACGAACTGATAACACAAATTACGCTCGATGAAGCCGCCCACGAGACGAGATGTCGCTCTTTAGGAAGAGTGTTTCTCGCAGATTAAACCCACTTGGTATTTTCATACTAATATTCTCTCTGTGCTCCAGCTATGACGGTGCTAATCGCCAACTATTATTCTTTTAAAATGAACTCTTTTCAAACCCACTGGATCATTTGGGACTAAGTGAGACGGTTAGGAAATCGTTTTTTTTCCTCGGAAAAGGTTTAAATATCGGTAGTTTCTCCACAAACCAAACGTCCTGATAGGTCGTGGTATCCGGCTCGTGGATGAACACGGAGCTCCGGCACGCGGCGGGAACTTCAGCGTGCGGCGCCGCGCTCACCTCGGTGACGTTTACCGAAACCGTAGTAAGAGCCCCGTCGTGCACATCGCCTCAATTAACCACCAACACTGTGGCTGTTGTTGCCTGTCTGTTGACGGATGTAAGCCGGCGTTTGGGGGGAAAAAGCACAGCGAGCATGCTAATGAGCTCAGCATGCACACACACACACACACACACACACACACACACACACACACACGCTGGAACAGGAGTAGTGATCCAGGCGACCACGATCTGCTCATTTGGTTGGAGAAGGACCTGATTATTTCTCAGGGGCGTGTACACATTGATATAATCAGGAATGCTTAATTGGAAATATCCATGCGGGACATTATTTAGACAATTCCCTGTTCGTTGTGATAAGTTCCCCGTAGTGCAACTTTTATTTTTAGTATTTTTTTTTTTGGGAGGATAAGATTGAATCATTGCTTTTGTGATAAACAATGATGTTCTTGTGTGACATGTAATTAAGTAAAAGGAGTTTAATTAAATTAAAGGTCAGGCGTTGTCCAGATTCCCGGACCATGCAGCTCACACAGCGTGACACTGCATTAGCCGGCTCTTCTTCTCTGGTGGTAACCAAACATCTCTGCTCTGTAAATTACTCTTCCCCTAATAAAAAAAAAAAAAAAAAAAGGGAGAAGTTTGTATTTTATATTTTTTATAAATTACAGGCGCATGGTGTTGTTTCTCACACAGACAATAAAAGAAAGACAGTCAAAGTGTTTCTTTTTCTTAAAAAAAAAAAAAAAAAAACTTTATTAGACACTTTATTCCACAGCACACCAAAAATAGATGCAGCATTCGAAGGAGTACCTTTATTATCGGTTAAGTAAATGTCACATAAAGATGTAGAGTAGGTGAGCACAATATGGATCAGCGAACAAGTATTTTCATATTTCTGTGTGTGTTTGTTGTTCTGTTTGCAGTAATAATGCATAAAGTGACAGGAAGGTAGAGCAAACAGACAACGTAAAGTGAAAAATTTGAAGAAATACAACTAATAAAAAAAAAAGAAAAAAAAGGAAAATAAGGAAAAATACGGTTTTTTTTCAACCATATTTACATGAAGCAGTCCTTTCATAAGCAGAGAGTCACACTGACAGAGACTAGGTTTACTACTTTGTCCGGTGCTGCACCCTTTGTGCTCCCATTGCTTATTAGCTTCAGCACATTGAACAGCACCTTCAGAAGTTACTTGGGGATACTGCCGTCGTCCGTACTCTCCAGTACGCCCACTATGGCGTCGGTCTGGGGCTCAGCCTGCCAGCTGCAGTCAAACACTGACTGAAAGGAAAAGGAGCATTTCAAATGTTTCCCCAAGACCATTTTTTTTTCTCCTTGTGATAATAAAAAAACTATAACAACAAATGGAAAATAACACTAACTATCACTTTCGATTAAATGGGATTTGAGTTTGACTTTAAGGATCCGCTTAAGTTCACGACAATATGGATGAGCACATGTTTGCAGAAAAGGAAAGATACTCTCAAAGGCTAAACAGTACATGATGGCTGGAAGGAGGCAAGCAAACAAAAAGGATTATGTGTTCTTCTCCACATGATTAATTCCACAAGAGAAGGAGTTAGAGACAACCCAGACAATGGAGAACCTCACAGGGCGGCAGTGATGGCTACCGGGGTTGAAGACGCAACAGACTGACAATGCAGGCCTGCAGGACCATGGTTGATATACTGCAGGTGACGAGCCAGATTGTCTGCAGCTGTGTGCCAATCAAGGGTGCGACCATGGGAGGTCTCAGGAGGCGGGACCGAGAACACGAACACATGGCACACAAAACAACCAGGGGAAAGACAGACACAAGAGAAGAGGAGATTTGGAGGAAACAGGTTTAACACACACAGGGATCCTGACATTATGTGTTCTTCTCCACATGATTAATTCCACAGCACACCAAAAATAGATGCAGCATTCGAAGGAGTACCTTTATTATCGGTTAAGTAAATGTCACATAAAGATGTAGAGTAGGTGAGCAGATATTACTTGGCTTACGGAAACGGTGACCGAAATAAAGCTCCTGTTGTTCAAATCACCATTTTTATTACAGCTGTTGCTAAACCGAACTTTTGTCTTCTTTCTTAACATCGGAGTGAGGATTTTTGAGGACTCCCCATTTAAGTGCATGTGTGTGCATTAGGGATGCCATTGTGAGGAAATGGGTTTCATTGGTTTAATGGGTTTAAATCTAAAATATTGCCAAATAGGCGCATTTGTTCTTTGCGCTGTCGGTTAACTCCAAGTGAAATCGGACTCCTGCTACTCTGTACTGTGACTCTGCTGCTGCTGTTTTAGTTAAATACAGTTATTTTATTTTGATTCACGTTTTCCTGCGGCTTCTCAAACACTTGCAGAATCGTTCTAACGTTTCTTTATTTCCAAAACACAAGGAACATTGACGTTAACGACCACTACCGACATATCTGTGGACAGCGGCACTGGACAAGGACGGACGAATAAATGAAGCTCTCCGTATCCTCACTCTCAGCACATGAAAGTAATGTCACACGGCTGACCTTCTGATGGGTTGTGTGCGATTCAACCGTCAACGTTTTGCCATGAGAAATTCAGATTTTTGTCTAAATGACGTAAGCCTATAACGTGGAGGCGGCTGTGGTCCAGGAGGGAGAGCGGGTCGTCTCTTTTTAATCCTTAAGGTTGGCGGTTCTGTCGACGTGTCCTTGAGCTCAAGTTGCTCTCCAGGCGCTTTACAGCCGCCCAGGGCTCCCAATGCTGAGCATGGATTACACGCAGAGGTCGAGTTTCATGCATGCATGTGTGTGACGATGAAGATAATGTTTCTATGTCATGCTTCTGGTAAATGTGCCTCAAAAACTTCAAAACTGCTGCACTGTGGTATTTTAACCTTTAAAAAAACAATCCTCCTCCTACTGAGCGATTGTTAAATAAAACTGTAAATCATAGCTTGTTTTATGAAGAAAAAAAGGCCCAAACTGCTGAATTTGGATGTATTGGACACCATAAGTAATATACAAGTGAAATATATGGTTTGGTACATGAGAAAATTAAAATGTCACAGATGCGCGCAAATGTGACCCAATGAAAATTTTGGAGACCTCGCTTACATTTTCTTTATACTAAACCCTCTCTAACTTTGTTCTGCTTCACTTTATCAAAGTCAACCTTTACAGAGAGAATGTTCACATATTGTGCTATGATTTGGGTTAGAGAATGTTCACATATTGTGCTATGATTTGGGTTAGTGAATGTTCACATATTGTGTTATGATTTGGGTTAGAGAATGTTCACATATTGTGCTATGATTTGGGTTAGAGAATGTTCACATATTGAGCTATGATTTGGGTTAGAGAATGTTCACATATTGTGTTATGATTTGGGTTAGAGAATGTTCACATATTGTGTTATGATTTGGGTTAGTGAATGTTCACATATTGTGCTATGATTTGGGTTAGTGAATGTTCACATATTGAGCTATGATTTGGGTTAGTGAATGTTCACATATTGTGTTATGATTTGGGTTAGAGAATGTTCACATATTGTTATGATTTGGGTTAGAGAATGTTCACATATTGAGCTATGATTTGGGTTAGATAATGTTCACATATTGAGCTATGATTTGGGTTAGAGTTGGACCTTACAGCTGCATCATTTCAAAGAAATAATCATCCTGAAAGTGATTTTGTTTCTAGGCGGATCTGAAACCTTTTCATTTTTTTCTGTGTGTCATCTTCATTTACTCTTAACCAGTAACATATAGACTGATATTTACACATCTGAACAAAATCTCACATGTGTACCTTTTATTATAACCAACATTATTCAAATAGCCCTAGCGGTTGCAGAGATACACTCTTTTTAGTTTGGGTATGACATTTTCCAGGAAAGGGCCTAAAAATAAGTCGGTGTAAGGTGCCACACGTGTCAAGTAGATATCGGTAGATCGTCCATAAATTCCGCCAATCGTATTTCTTTTAAAGTTGAAGTGTTTGGACTACCATCTCGGGAGGGGCGCATGCAAATTAGACCGGCTCCACGACCCCCCCGGGAGCGCTGCAGTCAAAACAACATTACCCTCTGTGTTTATGGTTCAAGGTGTCAGCAGCAGCCCGACTCTTAAAAAAAAAAAAAAGATTCAAAAAGATGATTATTTCTATTCTCACCAGCTCGCCTGATTATTTCCTTCCAGGGACAATAAAAGCTCCAGCTAATGGGCTGAACGTTGACATTTAATTCTCCTCCTCCCTTCTTTGCAGTGCTGTTCGGTCAGTTCGTGGTGTTCCAGACTTTAACCAGCGACGTGGTCGAGATCTACGACGGGTCTTCCTCAGAGTCGCCTCTTCTCTCCTCCATATATGGATCACACTCAGGTAAAAAAACACAACACTGTAACGTTTATACCGACGTCTTTTTTATATTTATGCCTCCAGTTTATAGGTATGAGTAGTTATTTTAAGTCAAACACATATTTGGCACTGCAGGCTCCAAAGCACTTTTGGTTCAATTCAAATCAAACAAATTAAAAATCTCAAATCCTAGCAGCTTAACTCTGCCAAGGATAAAGATTGCTTTCCCCTTCCCGTCATTTGTGTTATGATGACATAATGAAACACAATGATGATACATAATACATTTTGATTACAATTGCATAAACTCCCGAGATCCCAAATTAGAAGAACAAAAGCGAACCAGCTGTTGTAAATTGTCATACAAATTAATCAGATCTGCCATTTCCAGCAAGATGCATTGAACTGTAGATCAGATTAGCGTCCATTTAAATCACATTGACCGGAGTTAATATGCTACCTTCCTTCCGCAGATTAGCTTCCAGGTTAATCAGGTTTATGCAGGTGTATTTGTCACTTTGTGTACATGTTATCTGTGGACTAACAATGCGTCCTCTGATTTCCTATATCTCAGGCGAGACCCTCCCTTTGAGTTCAGGAAACAAGATAACGCTCAAGTTTACCACGAATGGGACCGAAACCGCGAAAGGATTCCACTTTGTTTACCAAGGTGAGGCTGCTTTTTCTGATACCGTTCCAGCATTTTGATGAGGAAACTCATTTGCTGCATTGAGTGTGTTTTGAAACAAACAAACAAACCCATCCCCAACAAACAAAAAAACTCATCACATAAAGGGCTGTTCAGCAGAGTGGATGGGCAGGATGATGTGGAGTCGAACAGCCTATCCTGGCACGGGAGCCGAGAGTGACTAATGACGTGCGAGGAGATTCACAAGGGCTTCGCTGTTCCTCTCTTCCTCCTCCTCTTCCTCGTCTCCTGCTCCCTGTTGTCGTCGTCCTCTCTACCACCGCTCTTCCTCTCTCTTCCTCTCACGCTCGCTTCCTTCCCTCCTTGTCCCTAGCCGTCCCCCGGACGAGCGCCTCTCAGTGCAGCTCGGTCCCCGAGCCCCGCTTTGGGAAGCGGATCGGGAACGACTTTGGCACCGGCATGGCGGTGCTGTTTGAGTGCAATCCAGGCTACACGCTGCACGGCTCCAACGCCATCAGGTGCGAGGCCGTGCCCAGTGTCCTGGCCCAGTGGAACGGCACCGTGCCCACATGTGTTGGTAAGCGCCGTCGTCTTGCATGCACACACACACACACACACACACACACACACACACACACACACACACATGCACACATGCACACGCACAGATCCAAAAAGATGGAGCAGGTGCACAAAACACGGTCGGTGTCTTTGTTTTTCCCTCCTGGTCGTTTCTTATCCTAATGTCTGTCACCCAGTTGCAAAGCACCCACCTGCCTCTGGTCTTGATAGCTCAGACAAGAAGAAAGAAGCAAGGACAAACAATACAACAACGTGTCACATAAACATCCCTCCCAGACGAGGCAATTCTGCTCCTGAGCCTTGCCAGACTAATGGGAAAATAAACAAAGTTATGTGAATATGTCCAAGAGCCCACACTTTAGCCCACATCTCTCACGCACTACATGCAGGGTCCTTACGGTCATGGACAACCTGGAAAAGTCATGACATTTTAAAATGGTTATTTCCAGGCCTGGAAAAGTCCTTGAGAAAAAAAAATCTAAAAAGTTTTGGAAAAGTCATGTAAATGTGTTATATTCATGTGTTCATGACGTTCATTTCCGCTGAGTTTGAAATAATGAATATGCTTTTAAAAGAAAGACGCTCAAAATATAAGCAGGCATACATACAGGCATCTATATAAATGTTTATTCTTTTAATCAAACTATTGTCTCATTCATTTGTGTCATTTAAGGTTTACTGTATGCTTTGTATTCTCATTGTTAGTTTAAATACTACATTTACTCACTTTTTCATGTTTACACCCAGATTTCACTAAATGTTTGGTCATGGACATTTGGTTTAAAGTCATGAAAAAGTCATGAAATCCATTGGTCAAAATGTGTATGAACAATCCAGGTAACAGTTTATTATCTAATGCTATTCAAAGCAACAGTCCTGCAGTGGAAGATGCTTCTAATACACTGACATCCCATGTATATGTAATGGAGGGGGACGAAAAAGTCAGTAACTTCAGGATTTAAGTATCCCAATCACTTCCGATCAGTATCTGTTTTGCCCTATCTGTGACAGTGACGAACATTCTCAGCAATTTCTGTCACCATACCAGAAATCTGGTTTATTTTTAACATAGACAAAAAAAAAACACAGGGAGTTGGTAGCGATCCAGTCGCCCTTTAGCTCCAGCAGCACTCGCTGGTCTACATGGTGTGGAGCGTCTACTGAAGGGAGCAGCGTCTCTCTCTACACGCTGCTTTGGCTTGAACCGTGCACACATGCAGTGCAGTGAATGTATACCTGCTTAAATATGCACAGACGTACACATATCCACACATGCATACACATGAACAGATTGACATGCCTCTTCCTCACACGCTGTTACCCAAACATGATCCATGCACTCACGAAGTCTCACGAAGACTCCCACGTGTGTCTACCACGGGGAAGATAAGGAACTCTGCAGACGAAGAAGGGGAGAAATCCATTGAAGTTAGGCCTCCAGCCAGCAAATAGTCCGTGCCGGCGGTGAGTGCGGGAGATTTCAAGCCAAGGTTCATCCGAGTTTACTGCCGAGTGGTGGGGGAATAGCGGTGGCACGCGCGCTTCCATTTTAAACACAGCGATTCTTATCCGAAGATTGAATCTGGCTGCAGCGTCTCCCCCAGCGGCAGTGAAGTCGTCCAGAATAATGGATATAGTTTCATGAAGGCTTCAACAAAAACACTATGCTCAATTACTCAAGGCCTCTTTATGGGCTATGACGGCGTCAGACACCGCTCTCCTGTGACGTGTTTCAGGAGATCCATTCCCAGCTCCGCGTCCCGCTCTGATTGACCGGGCTCGTTCGGGCAACGCTTGTTTTTGCTTTCAATTTCACAAGGCTGGTGAAGGCTGTGCTGCTTGGTTTCCATCGTGATTTAATTAGCCTCGCCTGAGTGAATGCATAATGTCTGGGTGGCCTCTGTTGCATTTTATGGAGAAGAGTTTACTTGGATAAAAGCAAAAAAAAAAGCTGCTTTTTGTTTTCCTTCCTGGTGAAGCTTGACTTTCAGTGTCATGCGTCTTTTTTTTTAATCATCTGCTTATATCACCGTTAGATTATGTCAATTAAAAAGGTTGGATGAAAAGAAAAGTAAAGGTAAATGCTGATAGATGAGCACCATTTTGTTCCCTGCACAGCTGAATCTCACACACAAACTAAATCACTGCCCAACGTTACATAAGCTCACAGATTGCCATGATTCATACTCAGTGTGCCCACATGTTGAATTAAACCCTTTTTGTTCCAGAGGTGTCAACAAGTAAACAGTGTTGCACGGAGCTCGTTTTAAAATAGCCTCCCGAGACCAATTAAAGGGCTTCGGTCTGGGGCGTGTGGCGGGGCCACGCCAGAGAGCCTCTCCGGGGGCCGGATGAGCTGGTCTTGAGGTCATAATATATTTGGGAATTTATTTATTTAAGTTTTTGTATTGAATCAGAACCATTTATTTGCCATGCATGTTTTCACATGCAAGGAATTTGTCCTGGCGGGAGGTGCATGACATTTAACGATAAACAAAGTGCAATAATGGGAGGAATATTTACAATTCAATCTAGAGTAGAATATAACATTAAAATAAAGTGCACAGACAACAGATGACAGTACTTAAGGTGGAATGTAAGTGTAGTGTGAAGGTGTAAAGTAAAGTGTATTTAAATATGAGGTATGGAGGGATGTGCAGTCATTGACTATGTTAATAAAATGTAAATTACATGTAAATGACTGCCAGTGTGACTCTGTGTACATTAATATAACTTTTCATTTTGTTTATTTGTTTTAAAGATGATCAACATATTGTTACATACATGAGACTACATACAAAAAGCAATTGAAAATGTCTTTTCCTCATCCTTTATGGTGACCGTTCCATTTTGCTTTGACCAACTGACACTTGTTATTTCTTTTAGCCCTAAAAAAAAAACACAATCTTGCCTGAGAACAGGAACAGCAATTCCAATTAGACTGTCCTTCACATTTTTGGGCTCTGTTTGTCTTCGCTGTCTTTCCTGAAGAAAGATCATCTTGAGAATTGGGCCGGGGGCCTCCGCTTTGGTGCTTATTAATCTAGGAACGTGAATCTAGACCCGAGAGGATGCTATTGTTGTGTAGCCTTTACGTGTTGTCACTTTGTAGTAAAATAAGAACAAGGTAATCAACAAAAGCCTGTTTTAAACTGCAGAATTTAAACATGGATGTATTGTAGTATGAATATAACATGAAGGAATATATACTTCTATTCAGCTCGTGCACGCGATGTGAAACACCATCGTGATACACAATATGTGCAGATAGGTTTTTGGTATCTTGATTAAAAGACTGCTAATTAAAAGTTGCCATGGAGCCCCTGCATATGGGATGGCGGTGAATGGTTCCGTCCCCACGCTTGTCTACCTGCAGTAACTCTGACATATGAGCCTCCTGCAGATTGAGATGAGTGTGTGGAGCATTCCTGCTTTTATGAGTGTCATGATTTCTAATCTCGCTCAACCAATTACATTAACTGACAGCTCAGGGGACTCAAAGGAGCTGTTAAATTATACTGAAATACTGGGTCCGTCTCTGGAAGGAGTCTGTTGCTTGTTGTCGAGAACGTGGCTTCATGCTAGAAGAGTTTAAGTTCCATAAACTGAACAGGCGCATGCATAGTTTATAGTTCTTAAAATGGGTTTTATTGGGTTTTTTTCAGACCTTTTTTTTGATTTGCCGTTGAGCGACGGCTCTAAAACATCCGTCTGTGTGCTTCTATATTTTGCATTTAATTCAGTAGATAGGAGATTTTGGACAAGCAGCAGGAAATGATTGAATAGAGAGCATTGTTACCGACGGTGTGAGCTACAGTTCTCTGCACTGACCTTTCCTTTGCAACGCAGAATCAAAAACAATTACACAAGCGGCTCTCCTTCGGTCTTCGTGCGGGAGTTCATCGATACTGAACTCCCTACGCGGGACACGCGTTAGCCGAAGATTTCCCAACGGTGACTACACCAAAGTGTGATTGCCGTGAGGTACAGTAGAGAAGCCGTTTTACTCTAATGTGTCACTCGGAGTCCTCGCTTTGGCACGATTCCATCAGGTAGATGTCACCTGTCGAATATTTATGCGTTTGAAATTGTGGCATGCTGATAGCTGGAAAAATGCATTTTTATAAGTAGCATATTTCATCTTTCTCTTATTTTCCGTGTCTCCTATCGCCTTTGACATCCAACCCCTCCGGCGGCTGCTGGATATGGAAAACGGTGATTATCAGTGACCTGTACATGCTAAATCCTTGTCCTTGACAAATAACAGCTGGTTCTTTGTCGCGAGAACACATTGTTCTCCTCTGTGAGCGTCTGAAGGACCTGATCCTCCCTGGCTGACGGCTCACGGTCCTACAGAGACCTTGTCACAACAAAAGCTAGGAGCTGAACTCAAGCCTACTTCAACCTGCAGGAACACCTGTTTCTGCACCAGGAGTGAGGAGAAAAGGAATACAGGAGTCTTGTTGTTGTCGTTGTATACAGAATCCGTCATTATTGTTGAAATGCGTGTGATGGTTTAACAGATTTCTGACATATATTCTAGCCGGTGACGGCAAAACAATGAATCTCACGGAGAAAAGCAACAACGAAAAAAGCAAAACACACTTTTTGCTTTTCTTCTTGTGACGGTGTGAACAGTTCTGCATCAGCCTCATGCTGTAGGTCGCTTGTTTCTGGATTAGCCGGCAGGACTACGCTTCAAGAGGGAGGAAATGTATTGAGCGCTGTGTTTTTATTGTGTGGTACAATCCAAAGGATTCTGGTTCTGCGAGGTCGGGCTACCACAATCCTTAATGGACAAAAAGTAGGAGGTTGCTGGCCGGATGCGAGGCCACTCGGCAGAGTCTGAGACGCAATAAAGAAATTGTAACCGTCATGGCCCTTCTTTCATTTAGATTTTTTACCCATGCTCAAATGTTTTAAAGTGCCTGAAAATGTCAGCGCACCCTGGCCAGTGACTCCAATTCAACATTCACCTGAGAGGCTTGATAAATACGTTACTCGTGGCACTGCTAGGAACAAGGTGCGCTTTGAGAGGAATGGCTTTTTGCAATTGATAGATGTGATTTGTGTGGCCTGCGAGGGATAAAATAACATCAGGGCTGAACTGTTTATGTCTGAATGGAGAGAAACGCCGCCACGCAAGCCTTCACCGAGGCATTAAATGACAATATCATCGCCTGGTCGTGAAATAAAGCTCTTTTACATGACGCACCAAGTAGAACCTGTCATTATCGTGGCCGGCTCTCACCAGAGTCCAAAGAATTACATCACATGAAGCGATTTTATGGAGGCTCATTTAAAGTCAATGTGTAAAGTGAAATGACGCTTTTATGATTAACCCACTGCCAACTCATGCCTCTGCAGGTGGGTGTGTGTGTGTGTGTGTGTGTGTGCAGACTGGAGCCTGAACTGTGTTTTTCTCTTCTTTCTCACTCTGTTATCCTTCATCTAGTTCCCTGCGGCGGGGTGTTAACTGACCGCAAGGGCACCATCCTCTCTCCCGGATACCCGGAGCTGTACACCAACTACCTGAACTGCGCCTGGAAAATCTCTGTTCCCGAGGGAGCCGGCATCCAGGTGAGAGGACGCGTATGTAGATATTAGCGGGTGTAACGTTTGGTGGGAGATTAAAATATATTTTGCGGAGGATTTATTTATATGCCCCCGGCTGCTGGCGGCAGGGTTACGGAGAAAGCATTTATGTGAGCGCAATATCTCTGCTATGACTGGAGGGGATGTTCTTCACGTCCACTTGGACTTGAACTGATTAGAATTAGGCGGTCAAAGGTCACGGTGTCCTCACAAAAACATGCTTTTTTTCAATTCAAAGGGCTGACATTTTGGACTGTAAAGTATTCTTAAAATCCCGGGTGGACATGGGAAGTGAAAGTCCAGAATGCAATGAGTTGTAATTCAAAATGATTTAATAAAAGGTTGATCACAAAAAACAGCTTATGCATTCTCGATCGAGGCCCTCTCTTTTCTCACAGATTCACAGTTACCTGCCTGGGTCCTTGTGTAGCTTCATGCTGCTCACTGACGTTATTGAAGGTGGGCGTGTCTTATTGAAGGTGGGCGTGTCTTCCAGCTCCGATCACTCCGAACAGGCACCTGTTCGGAGTGATTCGGTGTGACTATTTTTTCCGGATGGGTTTTAACATTGACTTTTAACATTAATTAACTTTTCCTTCACAGATCAATACTCACATGTCCCAGGAACATGTGGACCAAAGAACAAGTTCATAGCTCCTTTATTTATATTTTTAATCATGTTTTGTTGACGATTCCCTAATTTTTCACCGGATTTTGAGCCTTTTTTCAGGGGTAAAATAAAAGAAGAGTACTTCAACTTGCCTTGTATTGTTGTATTTGAATATATTTCGATGAGAAGTATATTTTATCAGGTACATTACATCGGGTGAAATTCATATTTTTAACGTTAGTGTTCTAGGGTTAAGGCCCTTTCATTGGTTTAGTTCTACCCGCCCCTAAACACCTCTCCATAGTCCCTGTGTGCATTATGCAAACGTTGTTTTAAAATCCATTCACACATTAATCATTATACAGTAAAAACAGTTACCTTCATATGCATACAATTACAAATCCTTCATAATAATATCCCTTATTAATTATCATATCTCTTGTGCATTGTAATGTACACATAAACGAGTTTAAATTTGACCAACTAAACTTAAAAGAACACTACAGGACGTAGAACTGCAACGTGACTCACCGCAAGGCGTTTTCTATTATTGAGATGTCTCCGTCTTTCAGATTCAAGTCGTGACCTTCGCCACGGAACACAACTGGGATTCGCTGGATTTCTTTGACGGGGTCGACGGCAATGCTCGAAGGCTCGGCAGCTACTCAGGTAAAACGGACGCAACTGGATCTCCGTTGTCCGCTCGCTCATGAATTTCAATCGGCTGTCGCCGAGGCTCGGCGGCAGACAGATGCGGTGATGGAGATGATGACATTTGGCATGTCCTTTTGAGAATTCTGTCTCAAACCAGTTTAAGAAGTCGAAGATGAAAAACTGTCCTCCCTCCTCTTCACAACGTTTCTGTCCCTGCATTTGAGATCTTCATACTGGAGTTTTACAAAAGCGTCTCACACTAATGAAACCGGAGCTCACGCCACATGCTAACCTGCAGAGAAACCATCATTTTCAATGCTGGATCGTAGTATCAGAGGGACTGCTGTAGCTTAATGACTTCAGCGTCTTATATCAGTTTTATGAGACTAGGTGTCAAATAGCTCAAGTGGTGGATATCTCATTTCGGAGCAAAACTCTTTACATATTGTAATGGCTGCACAGTGCAGGGCAGCGTGCGGTGTGAAAAGGCTAAAGGATTTAAAATGGCTAGCAATCAATTTAATCTGAGGCTAAACTGATGAAAGTGATTATGAATACATGTAAAAGTCTCCATGCAAATTGCAGAAGACATACGGCTGGAATAGAGAATCGGGACCTGAGCCGGAAGAGGATGACCTCATTGTTAGAATTATAGATCATGCTCGTGTTCGTGTGTTCCAGCTTGTGTGGTTCATGGAGATTAACAAAAATAACTGCACATCATTGACGATCTTATTTTCTGGAAGACCCAAAAAGCCTTGCATGAATAGCAGATTATCCAAAATGCCATAAACTTTCTGACTGACCATTTTGTTTGTCTAAAAACGACTCTGCTATTTATACGCGATTGTCTCTGATTTATTGTATTATTTTAGGCACTTTCTCCATTTCATGATACTCACACTCTGCAAGGTTTTGGAGGGTAAATGGCTTCGTGTGTCCAGACTGATTTAATTATTATCTACACCGCATATAACTGAAGTACAATACATGTCCGTGTTTTTTTGGTGGTCCTACATCTGGAATATGGGCAGGACATGGTCTTAACTGTCTTTTTTCTCTTTAAAATGCTGTATTATACAGGTACAACAATCCCTCAGCTGCTGAACAGTACCTCCAACAACCTGTACTTGACCTTCCAGTCGGACATCAGCGTGTCCGCCGCTGGCTTCCACTTGGAGTACACAGGTATGAGGAGAGACGGCGTGTCTGCCTGCCTGTCACCTTGTCTGTTGTCACTTTGTGTCCGCCGCCTTGCAGCTGCTGCACAGAGCTGTACGGACTAAGAGGGACAGCTGGCCTGGGTGGCACAGTTGGACATAGAAAGTGTGTGGGCACAGAGTGAGTGGGCAAAGTTTGCTTTCTTCTCATCTCTTGGACTTCGTATTCCCCCCGATGGTCTTTTTTCAAGTCGTTCCCGCTGCTCCAAGCTACTGGACCTACATCCTTTTCCATTTAGGGACTCAATGTACTCATCTCTCTCTGGGCTATTCACTTAAGGGCATATTTGCAAAGAAGCATGCTGAAAATGTGCACTATAAATGAAAGGAGTGCAGCCGGCCCCAGTGGAGCGACGGACTCGCTAAGTCCTCCCAATCGGAAAAATTGTGTGAATGAAAATAGGGGCTATCTGCATATATTTGATAATGCGGTCCTTTGTGAACGATTTCCCCGCTGTTATTTACATCTCCAGCCTTTTCCAGTTGTCCCTTTTTAATGTCGGGGGTAATTTTCCTCTTTGTTATTTGTCTCTTCACCATTAGATCCATTTTAAAGTCGCTACTTTCTCTGTGCTCCTCGCAGTTGTCTTCCTGCTAGCGACACATAAAAGCAATTTTGTTCCCAAAATGTGCGGCGATGGGAGACCTCATTTCCAGGAAAGTACACGGAGGGCAGTGAAAAAGTGGAGAAGACACAAACTCCGTAATGTAAAGATAAAATGGGATGCGGGTGACACGAAGCCCTGCTAACGTAACGCACTTTAAGATCCCGCACACAACTCAACCAAAGGCTAACCCGGGTTTTGAGTCAAATCAGTCGCCGCTCAGACCTCACAAAATGTGCTGCAAAACAAAAGAAGCATGAAATAAAAACACGGCTGTCACCGAAAGTCTGTCTGGGGCTGTCGGCTCTGTCAGTCCGCGAGCGTCGCGCCGCCTTTTAAGAACGACTTCACAGACATGTCGCTCGCTTCGTTTTCCACAACGCCATCCTCCTTCCTGGAAGCCCTCCGTGAGCCGTGTCTCTCTGCGGGCTCTTTTCCTCCTCCAGCTAACCCGCCTCCACCGACTGCTGAGAGTCACTTCAGTGCCGCGTCTCGCTCTCTCCTCCACGTCTGGCCTCCGCTTTGCCGCCGCCGCCCATTCCCCGATGCTTTGCGTAAAGCCGGCTCCAGTCAAACCTCTTTCTACTCGTCCTCTGGTTATTCACGTTTGTTTGCTTGCCGAGCATATGGTTCCACTGCGTGCCTGTTGGCAAACGTGTGTGTGTGTGTGTGTGTTTGTGCGTGTGATGAATGTTGCTTCTCCATTCATTTCGTGGTCTGTTGTTTCCCTTTTTGCGATAATCTACTCCTGATAGCGGGAGTTCAGATATTGATTTATTTGGTGAAACAGCAGTCTTCTAATTGGTCCTCTAGTTGCATGTATGTATCCTTGTATGCATTTGGTTGTGTGTGTGTGTGTGTGTGTGTGTGTGTGTGTGTGTGTGTGTGGAATATCACCGCTGACTCCTTAACTGGCCGGTAGGTGCTGCAAGTGATCAACAGCTGCTTCAGTCAGATTTGCATTCCTAGTTTAGCTGCCAACGCCGGCCCAGTGGTATTCCTGATCTAATTTCCCATCAACACATGCACATGATCGTGGCTCAGTGGGGCCGTGCTTAGTGTGTGTGCGTAGAGAGTGTGTGTGTGGCAGAGAGAGAGATGGAGATGGAGACGCTGGCAGCGCTCACGGCCGACAGGTGTTGGGTCGTGCTGCAGAGGGAAAGGTCAGCGGTGAAGTCGTCTCGTGGCAGTAAATGTACAGCGTCGTTTACAGTTTGAGCATCAATAAACATTCCCCCAAAATGTAGATATATATATTTATTATATTTCATTGGGTATCAACCTCGCGTTTATCAGCGCATTGTTGAAAAAAACCCCCACAACATCTTGAGGCATAAATAAACACTTCACTACATGGTGCGACGTCGGCGATGCCGGCATGGCGCCCGTGCAGACAGCTGCAACAGAACCATGAAGCGAGTAATCTTTGTCTGTCTGTTTGTGGGTATGCATTCCTCATATCTCTCATATCTCCAGAACCGCTCATGCGATCTACTGCACACTTAGCGGGTGCATTGCCGGGGCACCGGAGGGAGCGCCTGTGTCGAATTTGACACTTTCAATATTAATAAACTTTGAATAAACAAGCGACCTGCGCTCTGCGTGGGGCGGGGGGGGCTCTGCTGACGGGCAGACCCCGGCTCTTTGGCATGCAGTCCACTGATGGAAATGCTAACGTTACAGCCGAACTCTTCTTCCCGAAAGTCAATGAGCAGCGAGTGCTTCTCAACAATCTCGCTTCCTCGGGGCCCCCCGACTCTCCAAAAAGCACGCGAGCAGTAAGACCTAGAGCCAAACACTCGTCCAAACGGGCGCCGCACTAGCAGATTAAATTGGCGTGTCTGCAGGGATGCTCTCGCGGCCTCGGCGGGAGGTTAGACAAATGTGGTTTGTATTTATCCAAGCAAACGTTACTGCAGCGTTCGGCGCAGACACATATGGCGGAGATGTGCACTCTACTTTGTGCACTTTTCTAGCTTCCAGCCTTTGGTTGGTTTGAACCACCCATTTATTTGTTTTACACTTTCAGCTACACACTAATGCTCTGAATGCTCAGTACAGTGGGCAAAAAATAAAAAGGCACACAAGGATTGGCACACACCCAGCCAGTCAACCATCTGTTTTAAAATAGTTTCCTTTGGGTGATCGTTGCAGTCCATTGAGACTAGTTATCGAAATCTTGTATACCACCCATCACTACCGCTTCTTAAGAGCCAAGCTCTCCTCAGGCAGCCAGTATGCTATATTTGAAAACAAAACGGGCGGCTTCCAACTGGCAATATGGCAGTATGCATCCTAAATAAAGTCCCTAACTGGGATTCAATTGCTGCAGTCTGCAGAGGCATGCATTAATTCCACGACCCTCATGGAGCGACTGTGACAACAGAAGGAATCGATGCCAGAAATCCACTTGGAATCCATCCCCAGAAACAGACCCGAGATCTGTCGATACTTTTTTTTTTTTCATTCCACTCCACTCGAAGGACATTATGGCACCGCTAATGATAATTGCAGTTTTCTGTAAACGCTTAAGCATACCGCATATAATCTATAATTATCGAAAACCTGCATATTTTCAAGTTATTCAAAGTTTTAAAATTAGTATCTTGGCTGAACCTTGCTAATTAATGAGCAGAAATAACCTGGTCTCTACGTGGAATCAAGTTTCACATATTATCACCACCACTCGCTTCTCCAGCAGTGAGCCCAGCTAAACAGCAGGAGCGTACGTACACTGTAGTTCAATTCAAAATGACTGTTTCTCTCATGCGTCACTGTGTACCACGCGACTCTTTGGCCGCTCATTTCACGCTGGTTCAAAGCCGCCGCATGTGGCCCTTTGATCCGGATGCCGGTCTCTTTATTCGCGCGCTGGCGGCTGCTGTAATCTCTTCCTGTGAAAATGTGCTTCTCGGACGGGATGTGTTGAGTTCAAATGCAGACGGACTTTTGAGATTAGTTACGTGTTATGATGAGCGATTGTCGGTTAAGCACAAGAGTGGCCTGAATAAAGAATGCAGGACTTATTTATTTTGTATTGGAAGAAAGAAAGAAAACTACTCGCCCCTTTTCATTGGTTCAGGAAACCAGAAACCTGATGGAGACCAGATAACAGAACAACGGTGATGAATAAAGCATGCGGTGCTGGAGAGTTGTGCAACCTTTTTAATTGTGCTGGACAACGCTGGGATTTAGCATAATAGGTACATGGCTTTCTGCACTTGTGTCCACACTGGACACACAGCGCACAGCAGGCAGAGACGTCTCTCCGCTGTTTTTAAAGGATGAAAGAAGCTGCTGGGATTTATGATTGAAGCTGATGTGATTTGTGGTTATTGAATCTCACACTGAGTCTACCTATAGATACTGCAATACATACCCTTAGAGTATTTATCTTTTTCAAACTGTATTTGTGTCTAGTTTCAGGAAATGTGAGGCCTCTGTCGTTTTGTATATTATGTTTGATGCAGAGTATAAATATGATGGCAAAATCAAGAATATTGATTATGTTGAAAATGAATATGATCCTGATTTTAATCACCTGGGTAGACTGGTTGTTTCACTTTATGAAGGTAGCAAAAGAGTGATTATTTTTGCTGTGAGGAGGAGGAGGAGGATCAGTATACAGTGGAAGATGATAATGATGTGATATTTGTGACGATAATCATCACATTTTATATTTTGATAAGTAATAGAGATTATGTAATAGCATTCTAAATGTCATCCATTACCTCCATTTATCAGCCTCACAAGATCTCACAACCTTCAAATATGAGGTATAATTATATAAATATGATCTATTGCTCTTTCTTTTTCAGAATAAGATAATCTTACATTTGATATATATATGTATATATATACACACTATGCATTTTATCAGAGCAACAGCAATCCAACTCAGTGACATCTACACATGTCAAGTCAATTTTGTTCACACGCATCACAAATCAAAATGTGTGTCATCAGATAGGGAAAGAAATAATAATCCTTCTTCCTAGAGAGACAGACATCTGGGATGTTTATGTTGAAACTGACAGAAACTCTTCATAACAAATAAATTGAAATTGAACTTGAAATAAACCAACAAGAATGTTGTTCGCTTCCGCTCAGGTTTAACTCAAATCAAACTACCGTACTTTTCGGGTTACAAGCCGCTACTACCTTCGGTCAGTGTCCCCGTTAGCTCCCCGCTGTAGCCAGCTGGGGCTCCTGCTAGCGCTCCGTCACTTCCCCGCTAACTTCCGCTAGCTCCCTGAAAACCACCGAAGGTAGCGGGACCAGGCTCGACACCCGACTTGGGCAGAGGGGACGCGGGCAGTAGCAGCAGCAGCGGGCAGTAGCAGCAGCAGCGGGCGGTAGCAGCAGCAGCGGGCGGTAGCAGCAGAAGCGCTAGCTAGCAGTGCTAGCTAGCAGCGCTACTAGCTTGCTACAGCGGGGACACTGATCAGCCGTAGGAGCGGCTTGTAACCCGAAAAGTACGGTATCTGAGTTCCAATACACATACTACCATGTTATTTAGTATGCAAACATGCTTCTCTGGCTCATCTGACCCAGCATCCTCTGCACAGTGGGAAGATGAGCACGAGGGTCAGTTCAAGGTTATGGTCACGTTACGAGGAAGCGGTGCGTCCCAACAGTACATACAATGTCAGGGCAGCTGCTGCATGAACTAAAAGGAAAAATAAAAAAGTATGCGATCATGTGACTAACCTTTCTGACGTAGGGGTCAAGGGTCACCAGTAAATAAAAGAGACAACGGACCAGGTGCTAAAGATCGATTGACAGTGAGACGATTCAGTCTCTTCGTGTCCACGCCTCACTTAAACTGTGCATGAAGCATGGAGGTGAATTACTCAAGCAGAAACATGTATTTGATGTACCTTAAATGCTCTGCTCTACTCCTAAAGTATCTCTTCCTTATCTTAAACCGCAGCACTGTGCTTTGCAAAGCTAAATCGCTCAGCTTGCTGTCGCACCCTAAGAAAGGGACGTCTTTTGCTCTCGGTAAACTATTCTCCATCGAGTGGATTCAAGTGTATTGTTAAAATGCTTCATTCATATCTAATTGAAAACCGGACTCATGCACTCAGCTACCTTTAGTAGACGAGCGTAGCTAGCAACCGGTGAGGTATGAATTATTAAGATTGCATGGGCTCGGTGCAATCAGCAGGCCATCCTGTTGAAACTGTGCGATGCCCGTTTGATGAGGGCGGGACTCCCTCCAGACGCCGCTGTGTACTCTAGAACAGTGGGCGTCGACCTTCTCACAGCAGGGCGACTACAGCTCGTGCCAAAATGTGTATTCTGATGATTTGACCGGAAACCCCGCTGGAGCGCAACGGGAACCGGCGCCGTCTGTTAGTGGGCTCCCACTCTTAACCCGACCAGAGCGTGATGGTCTATTCGTGTAGAGTGTAAATAATAAGAAAAAACACTTCCTTATGTTTGATATGACTTGATATGACTTGCTGTTTGCAGCTTTTGCAGAAAGCCCTCTGACGATCCGTGAAGGTTTTTATGATTAAGTGTGTTTCTTGTATGCTCTGACACATTTACACTGTTCCCCACATACATGCACGTATTAGCGTTACAATATTTCCCCAATCCTAAATGATCTTTCATTCTTTTTAAATCACTATTTAAGTAGGAACGCACTGCTTAAGCAAACTGAGTTCCAAAAACCGTGCAAAGGGGAAGGCTGTTAGGCAAGACGTGTAATATCATGCAACAGTTTTATTTTTAAAGCCGCGTCGTGCTTTGATGTCAAACCTGCCTTATGGCAGCCGCTCACTATCGCGGCAAACACTGTTTTAATGAATCCCGTCACCGAATCTCCTTGAATCTGTTTCAAAGTCATTTGAATTTGTCAAAGTAATGCTTTTCATTTGAACCCACATGTGAGGGATAAGTCAAAGCAATCCGCCCACTGCCTTTTGTGCAGCAGCTCTCTAGTGGTTGCATCTGTGCATATCCGTCAGGTTAGCGTCTCCTCCCACCCGAAATATCCTCTCCAGCCTTCCACGAGATGCTCAGCGGAGTGACCACTCAGTGCTCTCGAAAGTTTGCCTATAAACTGTTGTGAATCTTTTCGTGGACATTTCGGTTGTTTACGTTTATCCGCCCACCTACTCGCTTGGACCTGTTCGTGTGTGTAAATGTGTTTTTTTTTCCTTTTTCGAGTGCCGTCTGCATGTGTCATCCGTGCCTACACATATAGGTTGTGATGCATTTTGGGTTGCTGTGTTTTGTATTTTCTCCTCCTACCCACTACCTCTCACCCTACGGCCTGCTTACTAATCATCCGTCTAGGAGAAAACTTCTGCATGAATATATACATGGCCTTCAAAGTTATTAGGGAGTTCTCTTTCCTTCCATGTCGTACGTTTTACTGCCGCTGCAGCCAGTTTTGGACAACCAGTCAGTCTCATATTCTGGTCACATTTACACATAAGCAGCATCTTATCTTATTTTTAGTTTTTCAGCAATTATAGTTCCTGAGAATCCTAATCGCCACGCCACACTGCAAAAAAGGAATTTCAAGAAAGTAAAAAAAGCCTTGTATCAAGAAAATAAGTCTTATTTGTTTGCCCAAAAAGAATATTAATCTTGTCAAGCATGTTTTGATTAGAAAAAGTATCTAATTTTAAGAAAGTATGCCTTACTTTTTCTTGATAAGATATACCAGCTAATTTTGAGCTAGAATGAACCAGAAACAGAGTATAAACATGTTTTACAATAAAACCCAGTGCAGTGACAAGATTATTTGCCTTATTTTAAGAGTAAAGACCATTTGCACAACTTCTCAATTTAAGAATGCCATGAAACAAGGACAATTAAAGTTTTTTTTTAATTATTATTATTATTTTCATTGCAGGGCAGAACCTGCTGCTTCATATCTAACATATTAAGATGACCGCAGACTGGTCTATACAACACACAACATAATACAAATAACCATGCTGAATGAAAACTGCATGGCATTGCTTGTTTTAGAAGAATTCGGGTTAATTTAAGATTTTCTGTCAGGTTTAAAGTCTCATTTTAGTCTTTCAGAGCCAAGAATTTGGGGCTTATTTTAAGAAATCTTGTCAAGCAAAAAAAGCTTACCCGATTGGCAGATTTTTTTGCTTGATATTGGATTATTTAATTGAATATAAGAATTGTTTGCTTCTTTCTAGAAGGGCTGTTTTTGCAGTGCAGACTTCGGCAGTGGAAATTTGTGAATTCAAACAACCTATTGACGGACAAAATAAGCATTTTCTTTTTCAATGCTACTTTTCTTTGACGTCATGTAATTGGTGTATCAATAATAAAAGGAGACGTGTGCTCCTATCCCTGCAGAGATCCACTTTCATGTATTTGTCTAGTGCCTTATATGTCAATGGAAAGCTGCTCAAACACCTTCCATTAATATAGCCCACAGCTGGGATCAACCCTGGCTTTAAGCCATTAAAGGGCCTCACGGTAACCGGCAAGTGGCTCTGTAATCAGCCCAAATTGTCTGTCAAGTAATACTTCAGGGATTGCTTTGTAATTTCACAGTGATTGCTTCAGATAGCAGTCGGAAAGGATTGTGCGATTGCAGCCACCAGTAGAAAAGCATTTTGACTTGTCCCAGTTCCCAAATAGTTATGACGACATGACAGAGGAAAAAAAATAGGACTCGCTCAATTATTATGCAATTACAAGCACATTAACACCCCGCACTGTGTAATTAGGTCTTTTAAACGTTTTGTTTTTTTAGTTTTTTTTATGAATTAATTCCTTTCTATAGATGTTGGATGATTCAATGTGAATGTGGCCGCAGTCAAAACGATATATAAAATGTGTTGATCCGTTTGGATTGTTCCCATATCGTGCAGAAGAATGATTGCTGTCCACACTTGTGTGTTGTGACTCTGTCCCAAGCAATAGGTTTGGATTCGTGCCCAGAGCCGCTGCCTCCCAGTAACGGCCAGAGAGTGGGCGACCGCTACACCGTGGGCGACATGGTGTCCTTCCAGTGCGACCAGGGCTTCTCGTTACAGGTAGGTGGAAGACATCCAGCTCTCTTATGGTTATGCTAAGTGAATCATATCTTCACTGCCTGGAGTGACACTTTCAACAGAATACCCCAAAGGATGAATCCGTCAAGGCAGCGGTACTAAGTACTTCTTTCAATGACATTTGTGTGTGTGTGTTTGTGTGTGAGAAGTGAGTGAATGCACACGGGCGGGGTGACTGTCCGTGTGTTCAAGCTTGCGTCTTTATTGTGTGTACTTTGGATGTTTGTGCGAGCGTGTGTCTGTTACAAAGCAGCTTTAACTTCCTCCAATCTTCCTCAAGTAGACACTGTAGCCGCGGCTTCTTTTTTTTTTAGCTGCTTGCAGAACCCTCCGATGCCACGGGCGATGAATTGTGTTAACAGTCGCCTCACTAATCCCACACCGATTATTTATTTTTCTTCCCCGGCTTAAGCATTCACATCTTTTCACATTCTCTCTTAGACCAAGCAGCAACATCTTACACACATCTTCCGGCTGACTGTCTGAACACCAGGAACAGACCAACAAAAACACATGTATGGCTGAGGCTACTGGATTCAGGTGGTGTGTGTGTGTGTGTGTGTGTGTGTGTGTGTGTGTGTGTGTGTGTGTGTGTGTGTGTGTGTGTGTGTGTGTGTGTGTGTGTGTGTGTGTGTTTGTGGATGTTGGCTGGAGGAGGGTCATGTAAGAATGCATTTTGGCTGCAGGAAACTTCTGGATTAACTTCAGGATTAAACACAACAGTGCTATGAATATTCTCCAGATGATTAACCTGTAATATCCATCACTTTAATGTTATTATTGTCTATTCAACAGAGTAGTCAGACCCCAGGTGGTGCTCCCAATAAGCAGCAGCATCAAATATTTACACGTGCAAATACTTGAGGAAGAGGATTTGGGGGGAAATCCCCAAATCTGACTGTTAACCAATTCCAAAGATCCACAGGACGGTGATGCAATCTGCTTGCAGAAGACTTGTCTGTTGGATCTCCTGGTGTTTCTTATTTTTTTTTATTGTTCTGTATTTTGGAGCTGGTGAAGATATTGTTTTTGTTTGTTTTCCCGAACAGGGTAATGCATATATTACCTGCATGCCTGGCCCCGTCAGAAGGTGGAATTACCCCGTACCTCTATGTTTAGGTAATGTATTATTTTATACAGTCTGACATTGCAGGGCAGGGGTTTCATTGAGGGGATATTGCGCGACAAATCCATATTTGTTACATGAAACGTAGATTCAGTCTCATTATTTTGTCTTTTGCCCTTCTCCTTTTTATGTCTTCCAGAGCAATACTTTACTCATACACAGCCACACAATAGATCAATGCCCCCACAGAGGACTTGTTATTGTATTAGGGAAAGCGACAATTTCATCGTAAAAACCAGGGGGAGGGGATGATGGGTGGGCGTGGAGGATTATGAATGTTCTGTTTCCCCCCCTCGGTTGAAAATCAATAAGGCTTTGCACCATCTGAGTGTGTTGTTGGATTCCTGATGCCCCTCATGAGTCTCTACTCTCCCCCAACACTTCCTCTAAGGTTCATTGTCACAGTGACAGATTCCAGAGATTACTCTTTCGACAACCTCGCTGTTCTGTTGCCCCCAATTACACGTGTACACAAACGCACACAATTAGTGCGAACGCGCCTCGCCGTGCATTCAAACACACAGACGATGCACACACACACACACACACACACACACTCGCTGCACTCTTCATGTAGATGTTCTGTCCCTGTGGGTTTCACAGTTCACTGCAGACATATAAATCCCAGCTTTACTGTTGACGGGCCTGTTCTTGGACGCTCGTGTTCGCTCGTTAGCTCGACTCCTCGCTCGTTTACGGCGCACACCCCAACGCCCCCGGATCTGTGTCCTCTTTGCTTGCTGATAGACTCGCATCAAAGTGGTTGCAGGCCCCGACGCAGACCGTACAGCATCCTCATAAGTGGCTCCCCCTCATCCCCTCTTTCATTTCAAACACAAACGGGTCGAGCAGACACATTTAAATCCAGAGATAGTGGTTGATGGTCTCCAAAGAAATGGCAGCAATGCGTTCCCAAACATTTGCCACTTCAATAGGCTCGTGATGTCTCGGATTGACGCCTCTGGTGGCTCCGATTGCGTTACACCTGGGTGTTTATGTAAGACTAGGATATGAGCCTCAGGGGAGGGGATGAGTGTAACCTCCACTAAAGTGTTCTCCAACCCGCTGTCACAAAAATACATATGGTGGGGCGTTGCAGAGGGAGGGTGAAGTAATCACCGGCGCCGCTGAACAAAACTGTGATGCTGAATTGAATTGAATTGACTCCCTCGTTTATTTTAATTTAAAGCACCACCAAACAAGGAATGCGCCTGAGTCAGTTATCTTTTCACGGACGCCCTTATGGAGCATAATCCACACGCTCAAGCCGAGATGTACATGCACCCACACACACGTCCCCGCTTCCCCAATCCTAAACTCTGCGTATAAACCATGAGCATGTGACACGCATGCTGATGAGCACATGTAGAAAGTGCAGGCGTTAACAGCACCGCTAACCTTCCTCCCTCTATTGTACACGTACGCAACAATTCCCGCGTGTTCTTTGCCCTCCCACCATCTTCCTCAGTCGTTGTTTTTCTTTGTTTTCCCGCGGAGCCGCTCTGCGGAGAAGTGACATGTTCTTTCTCCTCGGTTGGTCTCCCGCAGCTCAGTGTGGTGGCTCGATGACAGACTTCAGCGGCGTCATCCTCAGCCCCGGCTTCGCAGGGAATTACCAGAGCAGCCTGGACTGCAGCTGGAGAGTTCAACTCCCTATTGGTTTCGGTCTGTCATCCCTCCCTCTGTCTTTCCGTTTCATTTCTCCTTTCTTTGTTCTGCTATGCTATAATGTCCTCTCTGCTGCTTTTCCTCTCAACTCTTTATGCACGCCCAACAATGAATTTGAACTAAAAGACCATGCACATTAATTCACTTCGAGTGCGTCTCCTGCCTGCGTCAATCTCCTCTTTCTGCTTTTTAGGGATCCATCTGCAGTTTCTGAACTTCTCCACAGAGCCGGTTCATGACTATCTCGAGGTGCGCAGTGGGAACCTGGAGACGGGAACGGTGATTGATCGGTTCAGCGGCCCCGTCGTGCCCAACTCTCTCTTCAGCACCACCCACGAGACCACTCTCTTCTTCCACAGCGACTACTCCCAGAACAAGCCCGGCTTCCACATTGTCTACCAGGGTGAGGAGCAAAGATCGGTCCTCTTGGTAAAGTTAAGAAAGGGGTTGTATCATAGAAGCAGCTTGAAAAAAAAGTGGAAAGAGATTGAATAGTTTGCTAATAGAGCACTTAAAAGCCCATCAGTCAGGTCTGATACAGAGTAGAGACTGCAAGGCCGATGCTTTCACTAAGGTTGTAGGATTACAAAAGGCTGAAGAATGACGCAAAATAAATCAATGCTGACCTCCGCTGAGACATTCAATAGCACATATTCTTGAATGATAATGGTGTTGGCTCTGTCAGTGGGGTGTTATATGTGGAAAAAGAAGAATTATTAATCGTCTAACATCAGTAACTTCTTTTAAATCACTTCTTAAAACCCATTTCTATAGAATTGCTTTTAAGTGATGTCGTCCTTTTACGTCCTTTTATGATCTATTATGTTGTTCTTTTATTCCCCTGGTTTTGTTTGTATATTTTATTTATTTGTCTATTTTTGATTGATTATTGTAGTATTCATTGCCCATGGTCCTTTGTGTTTACTGATTTTTAAGTTATGTCTTCTTTGCTTCTATGTAGAGCACTTTGTGAACTTTGTTTTTAAAGGTGCTATATAAATAAAGTTATTATTATTATTATTATTATTATTATTATAATAACATGACTATGCTGTGAATTTAAGTCTTTTGGACAAACTTTGTATTTTTCAAAATGTTAACGCTTGGAAAAAAAAAGAGAAGAAAAATGCCCTGACCTACATTTCGGGGCCTCGGGCGCCAGTAGGAGGGGTGTTTTTGTTTTTTTGTTTGTTTGTTTTTCTTCCAAAAAGACGTAGCACACTTGGCCGGTGTTAAATCATACAGACATCAGGGCGCTAAGACAAGTACAGAACACTACATGCATACATGTGTGTGTATATGTATATATAAATACACATGCATACATAAGTACACACACAATATAAAAATAAATCGGTTAGATAAAGGTTGCGTGGGAGATGCATGCATTATGCATGGAAGAATGGGTGAAACTGAACATGTAATGTTTCATTGTGAGTGACAAGTGTCTCATGAAGATAATGACTTTCATAATAACGATAGTAAACATAAAAGACAGAATATTAACAGCAAAAGTATATTTCAACATGATACTACCGGTGATGATAAAGCATGGAGGGATGTTTTTAATGCAAAAGCATATAATGATGTTAGCATCTGTTGACTATATTTCACCAATGATGTAAAAGGAGCTGCTCACTGGCCAGGCGTTGGTTCTTCTGGTTCTCTTTCATCATAGATATGATATAGTATTGTAGTGGGAGCGTTTCATAATTTGCTTCCTGGAGTCTGTGGTTATTAATCCTCCACTATTGTGTGTTGGTTTGTTTTTCCCCCTCCAGCATACGAGCTTCAGCGGTGTCCGGACCCTCGGCCTTTTCGCAGCGGCATCGTGATCGGTCAGGACTACAGTGTGGGGATGACCATTTCCTTTGAGTGCCTTCAAGGTTACACTCTGCTCGGAGAGCCGTCTCTTACCTGTCTGCATGGAGTCAGCAGAAACTGGAATCACCCGATACCTCGCTGCGAAGGTGACCGGCCTCTTGGGTGTTTTCTAGCGAAAGAAAATGTGAAAAAAGACCTAAATCCTTCCTCCAAATAGCGTACATTTATAGTATCAACAAACTATATTCATCATGCATAAAAATGTCTTTTATTCATTTTTTCTGTCGGTTTTCTCAACCTTGGTGGAGAAATGTTAAAAGTGTGCAAACACATCTTTGAGAAAGAAATCCGTGTTCCTCTCTGAGAAGCGGACGAAAGTGGAGACGGAAATGCTTTTCCATCGCCGTTACCTGCTAAAAATAAAGTCTTTGAAGTTATTTTTGAAAAGAAAGAATGTAGGTTCTTGAGTCTGCTTGTAGTCCCGTCCTTTATCCTCGCACATGAAAGCGCCTGACTCACTTTTACCACCACTTTACTGAACTATAAACCGACGCGGCCCGATTCAATGACGTACGGAGCGTTTGCAAGTCTTCAGTACAGCGCTTATTACGCCGGTCTTTCTAGGACGCCGCTCAGAGGTCGCTCAGGTACGATAGGTCATGGCTTTCCTCTCGTCGGTTAAGTGTGTTTGGCATTCGGTAAATAGTTCTGTTTTTACCCATAGCTGCAGTATTGTCCCGCTTGTCAAGTATATATATATATTTCTTTGGGATCCTTTGGGCAGCGCTTTGGCTTTGACTTCCAGTTCAAAGTCAAATCTTAACACATTCCCTCTGAAGGGATATGACGAGGGAGTTTTAGTGTCTGAACTACTCAGGGGCTTCAAGTTCACAGCAGACAGTAACCATCCCCTGCAGTTGTGTCTAACAGGTCAGTATTCCACCGATAACCCAATAACACACGGTTACGGTTTGTTTTAGCAACAGTTAAGTGGCGATCCAGTCATAAAAAGCAAGTTTCATGACTTCAAAGACTGGCTTTGTATTTGTATCCAGCCTCTCTTTCCTCTTCTCTCCCTCCAGCGCTCTGCGGCGGGAATGTAACGTCCATGAACGGCACAGTTTACTCTCCCGGACACCCGGCCGAGTATCCGCACTTCCTGGACTGCATGTGGACGGTGCGAGTGCCTCCCGGCTACGGCGTCCACATCAACTTCTCCGTCATCAACACGGAGCCCATCTACGACTACATCACCGTGTGGTACGTTTTCATCTCTCTCTCGGTGTGACACATCGTCGGCTTATGGCTTATGACATCAAACACACACGTCTGTCTGTCTGCAGAGCTGCACACAGAGTTCTGTTGACAAGTGTTAGGAGGCAGTCTTTCTCAGTAAATAGTGATGTTTGTTTAAGCTTTAGAAACGGAGACAAATATGTTATACAAACAATACTACAATAAGCAACTGTCCGCCAAATATACCCTCGTTTTTTTTTACTCGAGGGAAAACTGCAGAGTGTAATAAGATATTTCTTTCAGAATAATAGTCTGTATTGATTCAGATTCCTTCTTTGTTGTCTTTGTTGGATGATTTGATTTTCACAGACCTCACACAATCACACACTGAGAACAAGCAACATGCAGACATAACAAAGACGCGACAGACGGACCGCACAGACGGTGTCGTCGCACGAGCCAAACCACCCAGTCGGTTACTCGTCGCAAACTCAAAATGGTTGCCATGTTGAGAGCTGTGTGGAGGCAATCCCTCAATCATAGCTATGCTGTGATTGAGGGATTGCCTCCACACAGCTCTCAACATGGCATGGGATTTCACACCTTTTTTTTTTAAGGCCAGAGGCCAGTTGCTCTTGATGTGACACCCTTATTAGATGAGCCAACAGACATCCAGATCTGTTGAAATCATATCCGCGGATTCACTTTACTTTCCCTGGCAGCTTTTATTCCGACAGCCCCTTGTAAAAAAAAAAAAAAAAAAAAACTAAATAGATTCTGGTAGGTGATGAAACGAGAGAAACTGGAGTAAAGTGTGAGTCACCGTGTGTGTGTGTGTGTGTGTGTGTGTCCTCAGTGAGCGTTACGTAAAATGACAGAGAAATGTGTGCAAGCATGAAAACATCAGCTCGGAGTTATCTCGGATGTGTGTTCGCATGTAGAAACTGTCCCTCTCCTCAGATCATTGTACAGCAGTAAACAATGTTCTACTACCTGTCTCACCCTCCGTCTCACCCTCTCTGTAGAACGGCAGGCCTCAGGCAGTCATGGACCTCACCTCGTGGGTGATAGAGAAGTGAAATGCCTCCTAGCATACAGTAGGGGAGGAGGGAGCTACTGTTTTCAAATGAAAAAGCACATAAACAATCTGTTCCCTGGTGGCAACATTTCATTTCCCTGCCTGACTGCCGTCTCCCATTTTGCTGATCACTCTGAAATGAAATTGCGCTAAGACGTTTTTTTTTAATATACAATATATTAAAGGTACACACATAGAGAAAAAAAAATAATCATTTATTGTACATCATTCTCGCGAATAGGCCTGGAGCTACCCCAAAGTGCCAGTGATGAAATACCTTTTTCTCTTGTACAAAAATGGCATTTATATATACATAATAGAAAAGTCCTCTCGCACGAGTCTTTCTTTTTATTCTCAGAGAAAAGAAGCACACGCTGCATCACATCCACAGCTAACTTATTTAGGCAAGCTCGTTTCAGAATACAGATCACGGCTGTGTTTCTTAGAAGGGTTTGAACGATCTCCCCTTGCTCTCATTAGCAGAGGTGCTTCTGTGTTCTGTCCTGTCAGCGGCTAATTCTCCTCTCATAAATGGCTTTATTGCAAATGACAAGTTCTATCATCGCCCCACAGCCACCCACCTATCTATTCACCTTGGGATGGGGGATGTGGAGAAAGGCTTCCCATAGGAGACGTGTCGTGATAAAATAGTTTACCAAACTACATGATACGATAAACAAGTATAATAATAATAAAATAAAGGTGCATCATCACATAGCTGTCGGAATCCAATATTGCCATGAATTAGTCCTGCTCATGCAACATCGCTTTCAATCACCCAGCAGAGCCAAGGATAATAATGGGTTTAGCTACCTCAGTGGAAACAGTCTGTGAAATATCTCCAGGTTGCCAAATCTCTCAATGTCGGCCAACCCTGCAACTACCTTCCCTCCATTTCTACCCACTACCTCCCGGCTTCACCTGAGGGATCCCGAGGTGCATCCTCAGCTAGAATATATATATATACAAGCACTCCCAGTCTGCCCCGGGGCTCTCCGCTCAGTCGGACATGTCTGATGTAGCTCCACGGGGAGGCGTCCCGAAGGCGTCCTCATTAGCCGTCTGAACGGCCTCAACTGGAGCAGCAGGTGCAGCTTGAGCTCCTCCCACTTATCCGCCTTCTCCTTCCGTGACCCCGACCTCCCAACCTGCACAGGCGGCTCCTTTCAGCTCTTTGTGTGTTGTCTTCGCTCCGCTTTCATCCATCGTCACCTTCCTAAAATAATGGCCTACGTCATTTTTTTCCGTTTTTTCAGAAAACATAAAAAACGAATGCCAATGTAAGGGCCCGTTCACACCGGACGCGACTTTTAAAAGCGCAGCCGCTTCAAAAATGCGCCGGGCAAAAAACAAAAAACAACCCGGTGCGCCTGTGGAGCGGGCCCTTGCTGTATTGTGGGATGAGGAGGAGGACAAAGCCCCCAAAAAGCGGAGGTTTTGGGTTCACAACATAAAAAAAAAAAGAAGGAAAGAGTACGGCGAATACCACCATCTATTCCGCGAATTGTGTCTCGATGACCAGCGCTTTCAACTGTACTTTTTAGATCTTGAATTGTAAAGTTCTTCGTAATTAAAGATCGCTAATATTAATGCCTCGTCGGAGGTTGCCATTTTCTTTTTGAAATTCCCGCTGTTCATATACCACACGAAAACAGGAAGGAAAGTGGGTAAAGTAATAAAAGTTGAGAATATTTCAACTTTTAAACGCGCCGAAAAAAACGCTAGAAAAACGCGCCGCGCGACATTTAAAAAACAGAAATGTTGTGAAGGGGTTTCCCTCCGTGGACTGAAGGGGCGTAACTGGTTCAGGTGAGGATGCCTGTGGAGCGGGCCCTTGCTGTATTGTGGGATGAGGAGGAGGACAAAGCCCCCAAAAAGCGGAGGTTTTGGGTTCACAACATAAAAAAAAAAGAAGGAAAGAGTACGGCGAATACCACCATCTATTCCGCGAATTGTGTCTCGATGACGAGCGCTTTCAACTGTACTTTTTAGATCTTGAATTGTAAAGTTCTTCGTAATTAAAGATCGCTAATATTAATGCCTCGTCGGAGGTTGCCATTTTCTTTTGAAATTCCCGCTGTTCATATACCACACAAAAACAGGAAGGAAAGTGGGTAAAGTAATAAAAGTTGAGAATATTTCAACTTTTAAACGCGCCGAAAAAACGCTAGAAAAACGCGCCGCGCGACATTTAAAAAGCGCGCATGAAAGGCGCGCCGTACCGTTTTTGAGAGTCGCGTCTGGTGTGGACGGGCCCTAATAGAGGTGCACAAGCTGCCTCTAGACACTGTAATACCGGTCAAATTATGTTATGATTACTAATATTAGTAATTCCAGTGAGATTTTCATTGACAAAAATGCTCGCAAAAATGCTAACTAAATTGCTAGCTTAAATGCTAGCTTCAAAATGCCATATTAAAAAGCTTGTAAAGTTGCCTAAGTCACACTCTTGACATTATACTACAGGGGTAGAATCACATGATCTGTGCAACTGAGGATGTAGGAGATTTTACCAGAGGTGGCCAGCATCATGAGGAGATGATTTAGGCAAGAAAAAAATGACTTAGGCCATTATTTTAGGACGGTGACGACATGACATTTTCACTACGATGCCGCCTGTCGATTCCACACTACATTGTCCCCTCGTTTGGGAACGAGGCCCACAGATACTTAAAGCCTTTCACTTCCACTGCCATAGGTGGACGCTGTCCAAGAGATGCGTCAGGCCGACAGCACTCAGGGCCCTTCTGCCTCTCATCCACCGCTGGCAGCGTGCCGATAACTATTTCACTGACTTTTACGACCCGGGCCTCTTATCTTTCTATCTGTTTTGTAATGTATAGCTACCTTAAGGAGTTGGTGCATTTGTTTCCATCACTTGAAAGCAATAGTGTCACATCTTATATACTTGTATACACTCCCGTAGACATTGCAAGCCTTTACAGATAACAACTCCATAAGGAGTGAAAATCAAAAAAAGATCATTACGATTCAATTACATTTTGATTCCCAGGGCTACAGCTCCTTTTTACAGTGCATCATGTTATTCAGGACATTTTCTACACATTTCTTCCTTCCAGGGTTGCAGGTGCTGAAGGACACCTGCACACACACACACACTCTGATTGCGTACACACACGCACAGAATATTAACAATCTCAACTGGATTTGAAGGAATGTTTTGCAAGGGGAAAAAAATAGGTCACAAACGCAGTTGTGGATTTTGCAAAAAAATTTGCAGGATTCTGTATCATTGATTATTTTTTTTTTTTTATCCCATTTCATTCCCCATTAATATGTAACATGGCTGGAGGAGGCAAAAGTTTTCCGCGCTGTACTGCCTCATCAGTTAACTCCGGACTAAACTTTTACTTTGACAGTGTTGATTAATGTAGAACTTTTTCCCCAGGTTTTTCCGAATGACTGCTGGGTCCGTGAGATTGCTGGAGGATAACTAGACCTGCTCTTTGATCCCAGCGAGTTATTACTGGTGTTTATTCATAAACCATTTGCTCTCTCTCTCTCTCTCTCTCCTCCTCCCTCCTCCTTTCATCTCTCTCTTTTCCTCCTATATCCAGGGACGGACCGGACCAGGCCTCGCCTCAAATCGGTCAGTTCAGCGGTAACTCGGCGCAGGACGGCGTCTCCACCACCGCCAACCAGGTCCTCATCAAGTTCCACAGCGACTTCAGCACCAGCGGCTTCTTTGTGCTGCGTTATTACGGTAACCTCCCCTTTTGAAGGCCTGCCGTAATGACCCCAATTCACTTGAGCCCCAGTGTGGTAATGAAGACCACAAAGGAACAGAGGGGAACATCGTCCCCTGCGTTTCTACACAGGAACGCCTTTTAATTTCCCCTCTTTTTGAGTCATTATTCAGCTTTTCTCATCTTGGTACCAGATATTGCTTCCACTTTGGTGTAACGATAAATGATGAATGCCTTCTTTTTATGCCTGTTTTTTACACTATTAAAACGCCCCATCGAAAAAGAAGTTGATTAATAATAAAATGTCCCCCGTCCCAGCTAAATTAGTGAAGGCTTTTGATGATCATGAACAGTGAAAGGTGTCAATTTATGATCTAATCAAGCGCCGGCATGATGGAAGAGTAAAGAATGTAATGCAGGTGGAACGGAAAACACACATTCTCTCTCTCTCTCTTTCTCTCTCTCCCTACACCTCTCTCTCTCTACCTCTCTCTCTCTCTCTCTCTCCCTCCCTCTCTCTCGCTCTCTCCCTCCCTCTCTCTCGCTCTCTCTCTCTCCCTACCTCTCTCTCTCTCTCCCTCTTTCTCTCTCTCCCTACACCTCTCTCTCTCTACCTCTCTCTCGCTCTCTCTCTCTACCTCTCTCTCTCTCTCTCTCTCTCCCTCCCTCTCTCTCGCTCTCTCTCTCTCCCTACCTCTCTCTCTCTCCCTCTCTCTCTCTCTCCCTCCCTACCTCTCTCTCTCTCTCTCCCTCCCTACCTCTCTCTCTCTCTCTCCCTCCCTACCTCTCTCTCTCTCTCTCTACCTCTCTCCCTCCCTCTCTCTCGCTCTCTCTCTCTCCCTACCTCTCTCACTCTCTCCCTCCCTACCGCTCTTTCTCTCTTTCTCTCTCTCTCTCTCTCTCGCTCTCTCTCTCCCTTTTTCTTGCTCGCTCTCTCCCTCTTTCTCACGCCCTTTCTCCCTCTCTCTCACACTCTCTCTCTCCCTACCTCTCTCTCTCTCTCCCTCCCTACCGCTCTTTCTCGCTCTCTCTCTCCCTTTTTCTTGCTTGCTCTCTCCCTCTTTCTCACGCCCTTTCTCCCTCTCTCTCTCTCCCTCCCTACCTCTCTCTCACTCTCTCCCTCCCTACCGCTCTTTCTCTCTCCCTCTCTCCTCTCCCTCTCTCCCTCTCTCGCTCTTGCTCTCTTTCTCTCACTCCCTCTCTCTCTCTCTGCCTCACTCTCCCTCTCTTTCTCTATCTCTCTCCCTCTTTCTTTCTATCTACCTCTCTCTCTCTCTCACACACACACACACACACACACACACACACACACACACACACACACACACACACACACACACACACACACACCCACACACACACACACACAGTTGTAGAAGTCATCCTGTGTCCTCTCCCCACAGCCTACCAGCTGAGATCGTGTCAGCCTCCCGCTCCTGTTGCCAACGCGACAATCCTAACCGACGATGAGGAGTTTGAAATAGGTTTGTCTCGTCTTGTTTTGCTTGTTTACCGGCCGGCAGCGCGCGTCACACAATACATCTGCACCAGACGAACGGTAATCTGCTCGGACAGCTATGAACACGGGATGAGAATAGGAATAGACGTATCAAAGGTTTTAGCCATTAATTAATAAATCCATTCCCCTGGAAGCTGAATCTTGCATTTTTTGCTTTGACACTATTGTTTGAATGTTTATCTCTTCGTGAGTCTCTTTGTGAACGTATAACTCCACGTATCGATTTCTCAATTTGAAACGGCTCTGGCTGTAGTCCATATTCATTTAGACATTTTTCAAACGTGTACATATATATTAATGTATAATATATAGATTATTTTAAAACTTCACTATCTCATTCCAGTGTGCTCTTTGTATTCCTCGCTCTTTCTTGCCCCTTTGCTCTTCCGTCTTATAATTCTTTCTTTCCTCTTGAGTTGTTCCATCCATTCATACTTTTTCAAATTAATATTAGTTTGAGGGAAGGATGAAACATATCTTCACATAAGCTGTTTGTATTTCATTGTTTAGACTTGAGTCTGAATTGGACATCCTATGGCTAGTGGCTGTCTGTGTGTCTTTGGAATTAAGTGTGTGTGTGTGTGTGTGTGTGTGTGTGTGTGTGTGTGTGTGTGTGTGTGTGTGTGTGTGTGTGTGTGTGTGTGTGTGTGTGTGTGTGTGTCTGTAATGAAGTGCCTTCAGTACTCCAGCTCGCTAAAGGGATGTCAATCTTCATTAGAAAATGTGTTGTTGATTACTGTTTCAAGTGCTGGTAGTGAGGAGGCTTTTACTAACCCTTCTGTGTGTGTGTGTGTGTGTGTGTGTGTGTGTGTGTGTGTGTGTGTGTGTGTGTGTGTGTGTGTGTGTGTGTGTGTGTGTGTGTGTGTGTGTGTGTGGTTGTGTGGGCGGATGAATGGATGGATGTGTTTTTCATATCCACTCCCGGCTCGTGTGTGTCTGTGTGATCGTGGGTGTAAATGACTTCACAGGGGACATCATTCGGTACTCGTGCCTGCCGGGCTTCACCTTGGTGGGCAGCGAGATTCTGACCTGTCGGCTTGGAGAGCGGCTGCAGATGGATGGACCCCCACCGGTCTGCCAAGGTTGGTTTATCCGAATATGCGAGTCTATATTTCCATGTCTGTGCGTGGCTTTACAGATGTTGTAGTTTGCAGGTGTGCGTGTGCACAATGCACATGCATGTGTGTACGTATCCATGTTCAGGTGTGTGTGCCTCTGTGGGTGAGCTTGGATGCAGTCAGTGGCGCCTGCTGTTCGTCCGTGCATCGTTTAACTTTAACAGACCCATCAGGCTGCTGGTGGCAAACCGCATCTCTATTCTAAGTTGTCAAGAGTCATAGTGTCAGCGACCCAAGACCAGATACCTACGCTCCCCTAGAAGCAGCACTTGACTGGGATGGATCAGAGTGAAACGGATTACATATCAGCAGTGTTCCTCGACCAGTGTTCTTTTACAGTGTAACAAGGTAGATGGGGCCAGTCCAGGTTGTTTTTCCCACAGAAAGATGGGAGTTTATATTTTACCCCTTATATTTGACCCCTATTGTTAGGCTTCTGCTCGAAAATGTCATACCCAAACTACAAAGGGTGTATCTCTGCAACCACTAGGGCTATTTGAATAATGTTGGTGTTATAATAAAAGGGTACACATGTGAGATTTTGTTCAGATGAGTAAATGAACATATTTATAGAGTAAATGAAGATGACACACAGAAAAAAATGAAAAGGTTTCAGGTCCGCCTAGAATGAAAATCCCTTTCAGGATGATTATTTCTTTGAAATGATGCAGCTGTAAGGTCCAACTCTAACCCAAATCATAGCACAATATGTGAACATTCTCTAACCCAAATCATAACACAATATGTGAACATTCTCTAACCTAAATCATAACACAATATGTGAACATTCTCTAACCTAAATCATAGCACAATATGTGAACATTCTCTCTGCAAAGGTTGACTTTGATGAAGTGAAGCAGAACAAAGTTAGAGAGGGTTTAGTGCAGAGAACATTCAGGCGAGGTCTCATTGGGGCCCATTGGGGCTATTTGAATGCTATTTGAATGCTATTTGAATTTTCTCATGTACCAAACCATATATTTCACTTGTATATTACTTATGGTGTTCAATACATCCAAATACAGCAGTTTGGGGCTTTTATTTGTTTTTATTCATAAAACAACCTATGATTTACAGTTTTATATAACAATCGCTCAGTTTCCTCCCCCTAGGGGGGGATTGGTTTTTAAAAGGTTTTAATCCTCGCTCAAATGACCCCATGGATTGGATTGACGTATCATGTCTTTCCTCGGCATGTTTCTTTCTTTTTTTTCACAAGATGGATTTTCAAACAAGAAGCAAAGGAAAATAAATGTCTGTGTTGTCTGCCTCAGAGCTTTTGTCTGGACCAAAAAGCCTGCCTGTCATGCCAATACATCTCTGACAGAGCGCTCTGGAACCTGATACTCCCCGTGGATAGGCTTCTCTTTTTGAAGGGCCCTTAAGTCCTTTGTCTCGTCGTGAGTTGATGAGTGTTTCTGTCTTTTTATTTCTAGAAACTATGAGTAATCGCGTTGGACTTTCAGACCCAGAGCCTGCATTCATAACGCATCTGAGAATAAGACTAGTGATTTAGATCCTATTTGCTCGTTCCTGACTGTTATTATTTGATGTATGACTTGATGTCTCGGTTCTTACCCTGTAGCGGTTTTTGCTGCTGACATTGTTTTGATCTTATAGGTAAGAATTTGCCTGATGTCATTTTAGCAAGCAGCAGAAAATGTGCTGGAAAAATCTTGTGTCGTCAATGAAAAAACTATAAACCTTCTGGAGAATGAAATGCTATCTAGCAGAGCCGTCTGAAAGGGCCAAGTTATGTTCAGGGTTTCAGACGCTAGTTTACGGACACAATTATTATTATTATTATTGCTTCACCAACTAAAGTTAAAGTTTTATGATTAAAGGCTGTCTGTGAGCAGTGGTCTCAATGTGTGTTGTTGGGCTTTGTGGAGAGAGTTGGATTATAAAGAAAGAGAGAACAATAAATGGGAGCCCAAAACACCGGTTTAATACCGGCTAACGGTACATTAGGACTTTGCCAGCATTGCCTCTTCCAACATAATGCGCATTGCGAAGGTAAAATGGGCCATAACATGTGTTCTGCAGGTGTGTATTCATCAACACCAATTTGTCTTCATTCCTAAGCATGTAAGACATGATTTTATAGCCGTAGACTACACATCTTGCACAGGTAGGAATAGTGTGGGGCACGATCAGCGTCTGGAAAATAATCTCTAGGAAAGCGTGGGGACCCAGAAATAGTAATTGCAAAGCTTAAGTTGTCTAGAAGATATTCCTATGCTTTATTCATAAAGGCTACCGTGCTGTCAATGATGCAATTAGTGTATGCACAAAGGCCAAGGAGAAGAAAACCGTGGTAATTTCATCAAATTTTCATTGAGTCCTGTAAACAACAGAGCCTTCCTTTACTTGTGCTGCATGGAGCATTTTCAAAAAGAAATCATAATGTATTAAAAGCACAAGCAGTATGAAGACCTGCAGCATTGCATTGGCTTGTTGGACATTGCAGCGTAAAGAGAGAAGGGAGAGCTTCATTGCATGCGCGCTCATTGCATCAGACAGATGCACGATCACGTTCAGCCTGACAGGAGTGGAATTGCTCTGACATGTTTTCCAAAAGCTTTATTTCATTGCCTTTTGTGTTGTTGTTATTGTGACCAAGTGAGGAATTACAATAGGAGCGGTTTGAAATAACTTGATCTGTTTGTTGCCTGCCAAGTGAGGGCAGTCATTCACTCGAAAGTACCGGCTTGAAATATCCAAGTTCTCTTGTCGCGTCGGCCTTGCCAGCGCACCTTCTCGTGTGTTACCGCCGCGCAGAGCTCTGCCAAGACCGGTGGGCGCTCTCCTATCTGCTCAAACTTGCGTACTGTACTTGAAATAATTTCACAGGCTGTAATTCGAGGGACTAAATTAACCTGCCAAATTCGGATGGGCAAAGCATGTTGGGACTGTTCTGGGAGAGCACTACATTGTTTTTCAGTTGGTTTCTCTTGAGCGAGGCAGTCGGTCACACGGCACAGACTCTGGGACATCACAGTAAAACCAGCCGTGCACCGCCAAGTCAATAACCTGTTAGTCAGGTGATGATGGATATGGAAGGAACAAAGGAAATTAAATATTGTCATATGGAAAAAAAGACACAAGGAATCTACTGAAGAGGTTGCACTTGTTAGAATCCAAACCAAAATATGCAGATAACAGGCACGTTACAGTAATTGGTATAACAGTATTATATATATATATATATATATATATATATAGCTTGGAGTCGAGTCGCTGCTCCTTCGTGTTAAAGGAGTCAGCTGAGGTGGTTCAGCATCTAGTCAGGATGCATCCTGGACGCCTCCCATTAGAGGTTTTCCAGGCACCTCCAACTGGTAGGAGACCCCGGGGAAGACCGAGGACACGCTGGAGGGATTATATCTCCCGGCTGGCCTTGGAACGCCTCGGGGTCCCCCAGGATGAGCTGGAAAGTGTTGCGGGTGAGAGGGAAGCCTGGGTCGGCCTGCTGGACCTGCTGCCACCGCGACCCGACCCCGGATAAGCGGCCGAAAATGGATGGATGGATGGATAATATAATTATATATATATAAATATAATATAATTATATATATATAATATAATTATATATATATTATATTATATAATTATATTATATATTATATCATATAATTATATTATATATATAATATAATTATATATATATATATATATATATATATATATATATATATATATATATATATATATATATATACATATATATATATATATATATATATATATATATATATATATATATATCTCAAATGGATGCTTAAAACTTGCCTGCAGCATAAAGTGGCATAGTTAGAACTATTGTAGGACGTCTGGGTTAGTAATGCATTGTTTGACATTTTCACGGATCACCTCATTATTGTAGTCAAGAATTCATTACATTTCCTTGTGTTGGATATGTTCTGTCCTTGTGCCACCTCTAGCACCAAACTAATTGCTCTCCTTGGGACATGTAACATTGAACTTAATTTGAGTTGACCTGCTATTCACATCCGAGAGACTGCTACAGTAAGCTTGTAAAGGGGCCGCTTCCTGTCGGCAGCCTGCCCACAAAGCAGGAAAAAGAATTCTCCTGTGTTCCCCAATTCCGCTTTTGTTTTCTGTCAACCCCTTCTGTTAATTGTCATTTTGTGCACATAAGATAACGCTGAAATGTCCTTGCACGGCGATGCAATTTCACCCCCAAACACCCCTGGTCTTCCAGATACTTCCCCCAGGCTGCGTCCTCCTGTGAGCACGGTTACGCGGCCGCTCTGATCCAGGATAGAGTCATATTGGTCTTCACATTCTCATTGATTTCTGC